>JANPWX010017393.1:0-21259 GCA_024734555.1 Trochalopteron elliotii
CCCAGGCAGTCGGGGCGAGCAGTGGCCCGGGCCGACTGTGTCCCCTCTTCCCCCCTCGGCTGCCGATGGGGGGAAAGGGAAAGGCTGCAGATCGGCAGTGCTGGCGGGGAAGGGCAGGCCCTGGCTGGGCCGTGTCCTGGCCGGGCTGCTGGAGCCGCTGGCCCGAGGGAGGCATCTATCAGTGTTCCTGAGCATGCTTCCCCCCCATCTCCCATCACCTGCGCGGCTTTGAAGTTCAACACCGGGAGCCAGCTCGAGAGAAAGACAGAATCTGGGCAAAGACATTAACCCTTTCCTCCGTGGAAGACAGAGTGATTTTAAACGTAGAGAGACAGCATGAGACAAAGTCAGCAAAAGAACTGATAAAGACTATGGGAAGAAGGGATGGAGGAAGTGGACATTTTTGACTGGACTTCTCTGGATGTAAACCATGGAGAAATGGACTATTCCTTGTAATATAATGCTGTTTGGGGGAATGCAGGTTCTAGCCAAAGGTTGTGTGTACTGATATAATTGAGATTTAATTGAGAATTTTGAATAGAGTAGGCCCCCGGCTCCTGGGGTAAAAATAAGGAGGTCTCAGCTTTTGAGATGAAGATGCTTCTAGAGAGAAAATGATTTGAAGCCCCGGCTCCTGGGCTAATAGGAGGTCTCTATTTCCTTTGAGATAGAGATGATTTTAGAGCTAGAAGAAGAGAATCCTTGTTTTATACTAGAAGAAGCATTCTTAAATGGTACCCCAAATATGCTGGGAGACCCATGAGTAGCCAGGGAAAGGCTGCTAATGGGTGGGACTGCACAATCTGCAAAAATTCCAGGTGGTTGCAGATTTGTGACATTGAAAGCCACCAGACTCTTTGTTTCTTGTGGCAAATGTTTCCATGCAAACTCTAAAGAGACTCCTCTCCCAAAGTGATGCAAGATTATGTTTAGATGGTTGCAACTGACTGAAATTCATAGTTTTCTTTCTATGTTGTGTGGGAAGGTGAACAGTTTGTGGTAGGAGAAGGGGTTGGTTTAGAAGGTTCATTTGTTATTTTTGGGGTTTTTTTCTTTTTCTTAGTGTGTGTTAATAAAACTACCTGTTTGCTTTAAGTTGGGCCTGTTTTGCCTTTTTCTCCCAAATCCTTTCTCCCAGAGGGAAAAGAGAGTAGACACACAAACCACTACACTAAATTTGGCAAAACAGAATTCGGGGAATGTGAAACCACTACAGTGGCCCAGAATCTAGTTGGAGGCCTATAACTAGTGGTGCCCCCAAGAGTCAGTACTGGGTCCAGTATTGCTTAACTTATTCATTACTTGGATGAGGGGGTAGATGCCTCCTCAGCAAGTTTGTTGATTATACAAAACTGGGAGGAGTAGCCGATACTCCAGAGCTATGCAGCCATTCAGAAAGATCTTGACAGGCTGGAGGGATGGGCAGAATGGAACTTTCGAAATTCAGCAAAGGCAAGTGTTGGGTCCTGCACCTGGGGAGGAATAACCCCATGCACATTTTGATAACAGCAGTGATGATGCACCTGGGTTGGCGAATGGCCATGGCATCACTGCTGTTTCTGTGCTGCTGTACTGGAAAGGCTGGAACTCTAGTGTGAACTTGAGTTGAAGGGACCTGTGGATGAGTCCAGGTGGGAGCAGACATCTACCTGCAGCCTGTGAAGGACCCCACACTGGAGCAGGTGGATGACCAAAGTAGGCTGTGACCCTGTGGGAAGCCCGCACTGGAGCAGGCTCCTTGGCAGGACCTATGGACTTGTGGGGGACCCATGCTGGAGCAGTTTGTTCCCGAAGGAACAGTGAAAGACACTTTGTAAATGCACACAGGAAAGTAGAAAGACCAGAAGTTAGGTCTTGCACTAATTGTCATCTCCTTCAACTGTGTACACCTCTTTCAAGTGTACATCTCAGAGCTGTTAAGTTCTGACAGGCATATAGTAGCATGCATCTTTTTCCTCTGAACCAATTTATGAAGAAAGACAGATTTGACTAAAGTCAATATATATAAATCAAACTTCTTGTAAAAGAACTGCATTGTCTCACATGAGCTGTAGTCTATCATCCCTCTTTATGATCAGTAAACGACTTGAGTCAAGTTAATTAATCTGAATTTCTTAAATGCTTCTTCTACAGGAGGAAGCAAGTATTTTTAAGCAGGCTTATCTGAAAAAGGTCCCCAAAGTGAGGGAGGGATATGAATAGAAGAATAGGGTTAAAATATACAAAGTAATCTTCTTGCACTATCTTTAGGATTTACCTTTCCATGGTGATAAAATTCCAGCTATTAAATAATGGGACATAATCTCTACAATGGAAGAAGGTGAATTGTACTAAAAATGCAATGCAGTTTCAAAACATCACACCAAATCTAAGCTGTAGTGCTAAAAACAATTATACAATCAATGTGTTTTCAAAATGAAGTTTAAAACCTCGTTTCTTGCACTGTTTGATAATGTTAAGGGTCACTGTGAATTGAAGGTAAAGATGAAGACATCAACATCTGAATTCCAAAACTTTTCTTGGAGACTGAGCCACACTAAAGGACTTTAATCATCAACTTAGTATCTGTGGGAAAATGACTGGGGGTAAAATTAGAGAAAACTTGGAATTTATATTCATATTCTAACAGAAGTTATAACAGTAAGGAAATTATAGGGTGAAATGCAGTTGCTACTCCCAGGATGGAATGTGGTTGGCATGCCCAAAACCTATTCCACAGTAGTTCTCCACACAACACATCCTGCAACCTTAAGCACATGCTAAGAGGGATGAAAAGGAGGGTGGAGTGGAGTGAAGACACTTGGCCAGGCTCTGTTGCAATCCCTGCAAGAATGGGAACTTGATGGTACCATGTAGTTGATAAATCGCATAGCAGCTGTCAACCAAGGTAGATAGAAGATGTCTTGTCGTTGAATCAGCAACTGTGGCAAAACCACTTTCCTCAGATGAACTTGGTTCATTATAATCTCACTGTAATACCAGAGCACACCTCCATCCTGAAGTTGCACACCTCCATCCTGAAGTTACACACCTCCAAGGTACAATCACCACTCACTGGGCATGCACTCTAGATTTTATTGACTATGTCTTTAAGAGCAAAGCGAGAGAATTTTACACGAATCAGTGACAAAGGTATGTATGACTAGAGTCACTTAAGCTCCACCTAAACAAAGAAATAGTATAAAAGTAAGTTAAGAATGGGGAGAAGTTAGAGAAGACTCCATCATAACTGCAGGGATCAGTTGATGGGCTGAACCTGTCTTCTCCCCCATAAGGACGCCTATTGGGTATGAACCATACTCCGTGTGGGCTGAATGATTATCTTGAGCCCATCTTTTGTTAGGGATTAGAGCTTTTCTGTATATCGATTCAAACTTGGTTTTGCAGTCATACTAACAATGGTAATCTTTGAACTTTAATCTGTCACAATTTTCTATTATCAGTGTGTCTGTTAATAAAGTGTGTTATTCCATAAACTAGTGTGAGTCTTTCTCAAGGGCAGTAGAAGCAGCTGACAGCAGATAACATACTCAAACAAAACCGATAATATACTGACTATGAGTGGGGAGATCCAGAAGGGGGTGTCTCCTTGCAAACTGAAATAAAGGGATTGACTCCAATTTGCTGTTGATGCATGTTCTCCTATACAGTGGACTGTGTAGTGGAGTCCCCATAACAGGATGCTGACAGACTGGTCAGATGCAAGGGTCTTGTCTTTCTTGGGGCATTGACAGACTGAAAACCCCCCTTTCATGTGACAGTATTCTTTCCTTTATTTTTTACTACAACATAGTCAATTTAGTATGAACAAAATATTTTCTTCAAATGTGATATTCCCAATGAAACTCAAAACCCTTTTTTCCCCTGCAACTTTTGGAGACAGGAGAGACAATTTGAAAAAAAGCATAGAAATCCCAGTTATTTTCCTTTTAATTTGACTAATGTATATACCAGAGAATGAACCAAATATGAAATATAAAGGGTATTAACAAAGTAAAAACATCCCTGCATACTTTCATAAACTTAAAAATTGCAACCAAAGAGTAGCTAAGAGGAATTAGGTCCCTGATTGATTATCTGTGCCCAAATAATTTGCTCCAGACCACACAATCTGTAACACAGCAGGGAACTTAGCATAGGTGTCCAGATTAACACCCTCATTTCTGAACTTTCCTTTCAAATTAAAAGTGAGAAACACTAGACAGAACCATACAAAATACACTACTGTACATCATAACAATTTCAAAAAAGGAAAAACAGAAAAAGGAAAAGCAGAAAAAAGAAAGGTTAAAAATCTACAGTTTTGAACGAAGAAACTTAATTAAAAATTATATTGTAACATTTTAGTCAAAAACAAAGAATTGCTATATTTGATAATAATCCCTCTATAGTACATAGAATTAACATTTCTCATACCCTCCTTCACCTACCCCTTTTCTGAAGATTTTGATCCTGTTCACCCTTTCTTCTTTTTCCACTTTCACCTAAGGTATGTATTTTATCAGAACTCAAATCTCTCATATTTCCATCCTCTATTCAAAGTCAGTCCAACGGTCCTATCCCTCCCTGGTATCTGCTTCCACGTACCACCAGATTTCTTCTATACAAAATTTATTTTTCCAATAAATGTCTTCCCTGTTCAAGCTCCTGTTCATATTAACTAAGTAGCAGTAAGGGAATTAGAAGATATGTATCAAAAATAGTGTGGCCAGCAGGACTAAGGCAGTGAACACCTCCCTGTTCTTTGGCACTGGTGAGGCCATACCTTGAATACTGTGTTCAGTTTTGGGCCCCTCAATACAGGAAGGACATCAAGGTCTTAAGAGCGTTTCCAGAGAAGGGCACCAAAGCTGGTGAAGTGTCTGGAGAGCAAGTCATATGAGGAGCAACTGAGGGAGCTGGGGTTGTTTATTCTGGAGAAGGGGAGGCTCAGGGGAGACCTTATTGTTCTCTACAACTACCTGAAAGCTCAGCTGTTATATTATTTTGTTGGTAATTTCTGACCTTTTTATTATATTTCCCAACACTGCTTAGTGTCACAATAAAATGAAAGATGTGATCCAAATTAAATAAGCATTTATCATATGGCTTCAAGTTTTGCATAGCTATTGTATAGGTATTGTTCTGTCTCTGCCAGTAATTAGAAATAAGATGTTCAACAGATTTTCTACAGGCATATATTTGAAATTATAACAGTAGTTATGCAATCTTAACCTCCCCTGGTGCAACTTAAGGACATTTCCTCTTTTCCTATCCCTTGTTACCTGGGAGAAGAGGCAGATACCCACCTTGCTTCAACCTCCTTTCAGGCAGTTGTAGAGAGCAATGTCTCCCTTCAGCCTCCTCCAGACTAAACAACCTGAGTTCCCCCAGCTGTTTCTCATATGACTTACTTTCTAGACCCTTCATGAATTTTTGCCCTTCTCCAGACTTGTTCCAGCACCTCAATGTCTTTTTTGAAGTGAGAGGCCCAGAACTGGACACAGTACTCAAGGTGCAGTCGCATTAGTGCTCAGTATGGGGGAAGAATCACTTCCTTAGTCCTGCTGGCCACACTATTCCTGATACAGGGCAGGATGTCATTGGCTTTTTTGGCCACCTGGGAACACTGCTGGCTCATGTTCAGTTGGATGTCGACCAGCACCCCGGATCCTTTTCAGCTGGGTCTTTTTTCAGCCAAATGTTGCACAAACCACTTCTAAACTTTGCAATAAATTCTTACTGGTAGGCATCAAGAAATACACATCTATATATGCTGATTGTTAGGTGTCATGTTACCACCTACCTGAAAACTGTCCTAAACTGCATTCATTCTTTTTGGTTTTGTGTTGTGATCAAATGGCATTAATACATATCTGTTTTCCACTCAAAATTGAATTTTAGAAATAGGTTTCCTGAGTGTCATGTTAAGTAGAATCAGAAAACATCTATATCTAGAATGTGTGCCAGGAAGTAATTTTAACTGAAAATAAGACTGAAATATTAGTTAGATTATTACTAAGAATTTCAGATCCTGCTTATGGTTGTTTCATTTTCAGGAATGATTTTAAATATAGTTGAGATTCCTATATAACACTGAAGAAAATAAATTCCTAACCAGTTTCAATAAATATTCCTAAAACCAGAATCCATGGCCACAATAAAAAACTTGCCTTTCTTTAAAAAAAAAAAAAAACAAACAAACAAAAAAAACAAACCAAAAACATGTGGCTGGTACAGATTTCTTTGTTTTTGTTTTTTTTTTTTTAACAGATGATAGGGAGACCGAAAACACACAACCTAATGCCTCCAGATACACATCCTTTTCCCCCTTTCTACACAACTTTTGCTAATATCAAGTCAGAATTTCCCCTGTTCCAACTTGTGTCCATTGCCTCGTCCTTTCACTGTGCACCTCCCAGAAGAGTCTGTCTCCATCTTCTCTACACCTTCCCATTAGGTAGTTGAAAGGCAGCAATAGGGTCTCTCCACACCTTCTCTTTCCTAGGCCAAACAAATCCAGTTCTCTCAGCCTCTCCTCATGTCACATGCTTCAGACCCAGACTTGCTCCAATCTCTCTCTGACTGTCATATACTGGGAGCCCAAGACTGGACACGGGATTCCAGATACGATTTCATCAGCATGGAATAAAGGGGGAAGGATCACTTCCCCGGACTTGCTGGCTGCGCTCTTGCTAATACAGCCAAGGATGCTTTTGGCTGTCTTTGTCTCAAGGGCATGTTTTTCTGGCTTGTGTACAACTTCTTGCCCATCAGCACCCCCAAATCCTTCTTTTTCTGCAAGGCTGCTTTCTAGCCAGTTGGCTCACAGCCCGCACCAGTACATGGGGCTATTTCAGCCCAGACATGGGATTTGGCATTTCCCTTTGCTGAACTCCATGACATTCTGATTAGCCTATTTCTCCAGTCTGTTGGGGTCCCTCTGAACAACAGCCCTGCCCTCCAGAATACTGACCACTCACACCGATTTACTGTCACCCACAAACTTGTCAAGGGTGCACTCCATCCTACTGTCCAGATTACTAAAAAAGGCATTAAACACTATCAACCTCAGTATCAATCCCTGAGGGACAACACTGCTATCCAGTTCCCAGCTAGACTTTATATCACTACTCAACACCTTTTGAGCCAGGCAGGCCATGACAGTTTTCCTACCCACCTTATTGTCTACTTATTCAATCAATATCTCACCAATTTGGCCATAAGGTTACCATGAGATGCCATGTCAAAGGCTAAAGTAAAAAGTGTGACATCCACGGTTCTCCCCTTGGAGACACACAGTCAGCTCATCATAGAAAGCTATTAGGTTGGTCAGGCACTACTTTGCCTTGGTAAATCCATGCTGGCTGTTCCCAAACACCTTCTCGTCCTTTATGTCTGAAAACAGTTTACTAGAGGATTTCCTTCATAACCTACCCATGGACTGAGGTTAGACTGACAAATCTGTAGTTCTCCAGTTCCTCATTCTCCTTGAAGATGAGCATAACATTTGCCTTTTTCCATACTTTTAAGACCTATTCACACTTTTAATTATTTTGATATTGAAATACTAACAGATCTCAGGAACTCCTGATAATCCTTGATCAAACCAGTTGGATAGTGAAGCATCCCTTGACCAGGAGCTCTTGCATGGTAAAGGTGGGAACAACAATGATCGTATCAGGAACATCAGTTGCCTGACCAAGGTGGGGAATCAGTTATCCCCTGACAGCATTGGAAAACTATTTACCTGAATAAGTGAAATAACCATTGTTACATTGTTATATTTTTGAAAAAATGTCCAGTAGTTACCAACTTAGGTTATGGCCAGGATGGAAACTTACTGATGACTAAAGCAAATCATCTTGTGACCCTATAAAGGCCCTTTGAGCTCTCCTGGACTGCAGTAGGCTGTGCCAGCACCTCCCTCTGAGTGGGATGCCTCTCAGAGCTCATGAACCCTCAAGTTTGCAGTACTTTAAGACTGTCGCTCTGATCTTTTTCAGCCTTCTGATGTTTGCATTTTTGTAGTTGGAGTTTCTCATGGTTTTTCATGTCAACAAAAGTAATGTTTTGTAAACTGTACATTCCTCTCTGGAGGAATGACATTTGATGGACTTCTAGTTTGACCAGTGGGGGTCGGAGAGGTGGCAACCTCATCCTCCAATCCCTGATCAAACTCCAAAAACTATATAAATCGAAATCCCAAATAAACGTCCTTCTTTTTTGCTCTGACACTGACTGTGTGAGTGTCCTTCTTTTCGTGTCTGTCTAGCGACATAAGACCATTGCTGGTAATGAGGCTTAGGCTGACACCCCCACACACACACACCCCTCGAGGTGCAACCCTTGCTCATTGAGAACACAAAGGGATTTGGCATATTTTACTGAACTCAATGGGAGTTTTTAACAGGTACCTTTGTGCATATAGATGCATACATCCATCTGTGTGAGTGCATGTGAATTGATTATGGTATGAATGTTGTTATCTCAAATCTATGATTAGGTCATTGTTGCAATTGTAGTAAACCCTATTGAATCACTTCATAAATGTTAAATTAGTCCATGATTAAGTACTGCTAAACCCATTTGCACTCTGTCCTGGTTTCAGCTGGGAGCGAGTTTTCTTCTCATTAGCCATTACAGTGCTGTGTTTTGGATTCAGAATGAGAATAGTGTTTGATAACACACTGATGTTTTGGTTTTTGCTAAGTTGTGTTTATCCTAAGTCAAGGAGTTTTTTCTTGTCTCATGCTCTGCCAGTGAGGAGGTTTGCAAAAGAAACTGGAAGGGGGCACAGTCAGGATTTGTGACCCAAACTGACAAAAGGGATATTCCACACCATAGAACATCATGCCCAGTATATAAACTGGGAGGAGTTACCCAGAAGGGCAGCCGATCTGGGTTCGGGAAGGGGGGTCTGGCATTGGTCAGTGGGTGATGAGCAGTTGCATTGTGCATTACTTGTTTGTTTCCTTTTTATTATCAGTATTATTATTTGTGATTATTATTGTATTTTACTTTATTTTCAATTATTAAACTGTTCTTATCTCAACATACAAGTTTTACTTCTGATTCTCCTCCCCATTCCACTGGGTTGGGGGGCGTCAAGCAAGCATCTGCATGGTTTCTTAATTTCCACCTTTTATTTTGGTTTTACGTCATAAAATAAAGCTTTATGACATGCAAGGCATTCTTTTAGATTAATTTCTATCACTAGCTCTCTATCGTGGGCATATGAAGCAATGAAATAGCCTCATTACATTTAACAAAGTGTGGTTTAAAACAAAATTTACATGGCAAGATTTTGGTAGTTGGGGGAGGTGACACCCTGCTTCCTGATACCCTGGTTCTTGACCAATAACAGAAGTGCAAGCAGGATGCTGCCCACATTCTTCATGTAAAAGTATGATTCTCTCAAATCACACTACCATTGGTATGTAGAAGCCCAGAAGATAAGGAGCTAATGTGTATGTCTCAAACACTGATAGCCATGGAGCCAAACAAGGATTGTTGTGTAAGAGCACACTGTGCAAATGGGCAAAAAAGAGCAGGATGTGGATGGAAAAAGGGGCCATGCAGAGGTAGGACAGCACTTTTCTAGGACAAACATCCTTGTTCTGGCTCCTGGAGATAAGTACAACACAGTCCAGAGCAAGGGCAGGAATGAGGTCAAGTAATGGGTAAGACCAGTAGAGGGGTGATGAGACCACCAAAGACCCCCAAAGCCCTACACCCATTTCCAGAAAGGTCCAGAAGAACAAACTGTGTATGATGACTAATTTGCATAGAAAGCAAGGAACTTATCTCTGGTGTGGGGAAAACTTATCTATAAAAAGGTACCCCCACAAAGCCTGTGTGGCTTCCCCCCAGGATGCTGGACACCCTGTCAGCCAGATCGACACTGGACCCAGGACTGGTGATCTCCTTTCCTCTCCTATCTGACCTCTATTTCTCTTTCTCTCCATCTTCCCTCTTTTATTTTTTATTTTTCTTGCTACTAGAAAATAAGGGACTAACTTATACCAAATTACGTGCCAAGTTTATAATTTACTAATAAAACTTGGTAAGTTTTTTTCAGACCTTATGACATTTGTCATTCCTTTTCAATCACGGGCATCTACAAATCTTGAGTGCTCCCTTCCTCTTAGGAGTGGAACGCAACATGGTGGAGTAAATGGAAGGCACAAATTTTACCCACACTCAAAAGGCAGTGGCATGATTGGCAGTTGCTGTCAGATGACCCAGTCATCAAGTGGACCTGGCAGTCCACCAGAGTTATATCACTTATGATCCTATGTTTGCTAATAGTGATTGCACCATATAGGCACATCATTGCTCATCTTTCTTATTGCTTCAATAAAGCTTTGTTTTATAACGTTGTCAGACTCCATTAGTGTTCAGACCACAAGGGGTTGCACAGATGGCTTTTGTGAAAAAAGATCAGGGGCTGCCCCTGTGCCTAACAAAGATGGTTCCAGCAAGATCCAAAATGAACTCACCACTGGCCAAAGTTGAGCCAATCAGCAAAGCTGGTAGCACCTCTGTGATAATATATTTAAGAAAGGGCAAAGTCACTGCACAGCAGAGTGAGAAAAGGGGGGGAGGGGCGAGGAGAATGTGAGAAACAACCCCACAGACACCAAGGTCACTGAAAGTAGAGGGGGAGAAAGTGCACCAGAGCAGAAATACCCCTGCAGCCCATGGCAAGGACGACAGTGGAACAGGTGGATATGCCCCAAAGAATGCTGGAGATTATGGAAAGCCCATGCTGGAGCAGGCTCTTGGCAGGAACTGTGGCCCATGGAGAGAAGCCCATGCAGAAGCATGTTTTATTTCTCTGTCTCATACCATCTCCATACCACCTACCTGCCCACATATTTTCTACCTTTTTCACACCATTAACACAAAGGATTTTAAAGGGTAAAACACACTGACAGACTGGTATGACAGTAAATTTGTCCATCAGCAACTTTTATACAAATCTTCACAAGAATTTCACAAACTTTTTTGAAAAAGGTTAGTTTGATTTAAAATAGTCAATTTTACTGTGTTTAGCAAATAAAATTTTAAAAAATTAATATAGGATTTTATATCAACATTCATCTCAAAAAAAAGTTAGAAAAACTGCTTTAGAATATTTGCTAGCTGAACCAAGAGAAGACAACAGAAATAAATAAAAACAATTAAACATTGACCATCTATATTTTGGAACATAAAAATTGTCTAAATGAGTATAGCAAACTTCACATAGACACAAGAATCTCTACAGTAGGCAGTTATGGAATAACCTGTTCAGGGGAGATGTCTTTCAAACTCCATTAGTTTCACTTATACCCCAAAGTAAAAGAATTTTGATTTCTTCCAAAATATTTGTTTACTTGTTTAGCTGGTGACTTTTAAGAAATCCTACAATGAATTAATTTACAAGAGAAGTTGAAATTTACAAATCTCCTTAAGCGTGCATTAAATTTCTTATGTAATGCTCCATTTATTGATTCTTTATTTTCTGTTTTATTTCATAGTATTATGCTAGAAAAAAGGAAATTAGAAAAAAAAATTCCCACCTCCACACCAAAACCTGACAGCCATTCTCATTCTAAACAGCTTTATTAGTTTTGGTGCCAGAAGTGGGGCATGCACAGTTTTTTTCTACCCAGAGAAGGGGAGGAGGTGAGAACATGTGGGGAAACAACATGGAGACACCAAGGTCAGTGGAGAAGGAGACTTCCTATTTTGGAGGGACAAAAAGTTCCTTAAATTCAAACTAGTTTATTATGAAAAGAAAACCATTACAGCTGTTTGTACTCTTGCTTTATTATTACATCAGACATGTCGCTCTTAAAAATTCAAGCTGCTACTGTTGCTAGGAGTCAGTTGCTGTGCAACCTAAAAGGTATGTGGTGCTTTCAGGTTAAGAAGCACTAATAATTCTATAGCTCTCCTTATGTATTTCTGACAAATTTGTTTAAAGAGCTTAAAAGTCTTCTCAAATAGCCACCACACACTGACACATCTTTTATTAAAAGGCTACACTAACAGATTTTACAATTGCACTGGGTTTTGGCTGGGATAGAATTAAGTTTCTTCACAGCAGCTTGTATGGTTCTGTGTTTTGGATTTGTGATTTAAAACAGTGTTGATAACACATCCATGTTTCAGCTATTGATGAAAAGTGCTTATGCAGCATCAAGGTCTTTTCTGTTTCTCACTGCTATACCGGCAAGCAGACTGGGAATGCTCAAGGAGTTGGGATGGGACACAGCTGGGACAGCTGATCCCAATTGTCCAAAATAATATTCTATACCATATGACATCACGCTCATCAATAAAAAGCTTCATATTGACTCCAAGTTGTTTTTGTCAAACTGTGTTTTTCTGGTTTTATTCATTATTTTTAATCTTGAAGATTCTGCAGGTCAAATTACATACCTAAAAATTCCTCTACAGGATCAGTGTTTTCAATAATATTTTTGCAAATCCACTGAAGAACAGTGAAGAAATGGCTAAGAAGTGAACAATATGGCTTTTCTCCTACAAATTGTTCAAAAGTAGCATGATTGATGACATATATAGGAAATAGGAAATCTGGCCTATGCCTTTTGCTCTTCAATTGTATCCATATTACAACAGAGTATAAGGTGTGGATGTTGGTTGACTGGCCAGATGTTTATTGCCAAATGAAATATATAAAACCTGAGAACTGACTGCATTTTCTTCAGTAGTAGCATAAATTTAGTCTTACCTTTCCCCAGATAATTATTCTGATGAAATCTGTGTTTTTGAAACCTCTACCCCTTTCAAATAAGATGAAGGGCACTATCACAGAAATTATTTCTCTAGGAACATAAGAATAAAAGCATGTCTTGAAAGTTATCAAAAAGGCTGAGATAACTCGTCTATACAACACCCAGTTTGTGCATCTCAAAACATTTAATACTACTGGGTCAAGGTTTTCTACAGGGACCTCAAAAAAGAAGAACAAAAACAAGACTCCTTTGAAAGCAAGAAGTCAGGGGAAGGGGGGGAAGAAAATTTCTTCCTAAGAGAGCATTCATGAATGAGAACTGCTTTTGTAACTGGTATTTTGTTTCTTCTCCATAATTCTAAGCTTGCAGTGTTTTTTCTAAAGCAAATCACAGAATCACAGAATTAACTAGGTTGGAAAATACCTCTAAGATCATCAAGTCCAATCTATGACCTAACACCACCTTATGAACTAAACCATGGCACTGAGTGCCACATTCAGTCATTTTTTAAACACCTCCAGGGACGGTGGCACCACCACCTCTCTAGGCAGCCCATTCCAGTGCCCACTCACTCTTTCAGTGAAGAAGTTTTAACACTTTGTCCTCTCATTCTGACAGTGGTTGCCTAGGAGAAGAATGACTCCCACATGAGTATGACCTCGTTTCAGGTAGTTGTAGAGAATAAGGTCTCCCCTGAGTCTCCTTTTTTCCAGGCTAAACAACCCCAGCGCCCTCAGCTGCTCTTCATAGGGCTTGTGTTCCAGACCCTTCACCAGCCTTGTTGCCCTTCTGTGGATGCACTCAAGCATCTCAATGTCCTTCCTAAACTGAGGGGCCCAGAACTGGACACAGTACTCAAGGTGTGGCCTCACCAGTGCCAAGTACAGGGGAAGAATGACCTCCCTGCTCCTGCTGGCCACACTATTCCTGATCCAGGCCAGGTGCCATTGGCCGTCTTGGCCACCTGGGCACACTGCTGGCTCATGTTCAGTTGGCTGTTGACCAGTACCCCCAGGTCCATTTCTGCCTGGGCACTGTCCAGCCACACTGTCCCCAGCCTGTAGCACTGCAGAGGGTTGTTGTGGCCAAAGTGCAAGACTTGTTAAACCTCAAAGCCAAACCTTTTTTCTTTTTTTTTTTGACTAGTGGGCTTATAAAACAAACCATAAAGAAAAGTTACTTCATCAGGCTAGTGAGGCACTGGAACAGGTTGCCCAGAGAAACTGTGGACACCCCATACATGGATGTGTTCAAGGCCAGGTTGGATGGAGCCCCAAGCAACCTGGTCTAGTGGAAGGTGTCCCTGCCCATGGCAGGAGGGTTGGAACTGGATAATCTTTAAGGTCCCTTCCAACCCAAACCATGATGATTCATGATCTCCCACACTTTTAGGATTTGGCCTTGTAAAGAACACAGAGGAAAGTCAGAATCCTGAATCAAGCACCTATTTTCCTCAACACAGACAAAAAGATTACAGTATTTGCTACTTATAATTACTTTCAAGGACAGATAACTGTAAAATTAAAAGCTATACTATTGATTGTGATCTCAAAAGTGAGGGAAAACAGCTTGGAAAACAGTCTTAAAATATTTTATCTACACAGCTACAGTTAAAAACATCTAGATATTTATACTGTAAAAATAGTTGCACTTAAAAACTAGCTAATGATTATCTGAACTCCACTTTACAGTCTTGGTTTTTGTTAGATCTAGTTTCTACTGAGAGCGTTTCCTTCTGTGTTGCTCAAGGATACACTAGAGACAGGAGGAACTTAGCAAAGAACAGTTGCAATGCTGTCCAACTTCAATTGTTCCATAAGTAATATTTTATTAGTACAATAAGAGAGTCTCTTGAATGCAACTAAACTTCTGCAGACATATAGGTTTGTTTATATAAGAATAGGATAGTGTCAATCTGTTAAGTCTGGTGAGACAGCTTGGTTAAATAAGTATTCTTCACATGAAGAAATTCAACCAGAATCAGACCCTACCAAGATTAAACCATTTCCCACTTCACTATTATGGAGTATCTCCCTCATCTGTGAGATGTTTCTATGGTACATACTGTCTAAGTTCAATGTTCCCTTTAGTCTTTTCCATTCAAATTCCTTCTCCCTCCTTCACTTCTCAGCATCAGACTTTTAAGTACTTGATGCAAGTACATAGACCAGGCTTTGACACACATGCAGATGTTCATATGTTCAATCTCTCTAAACAGCTGTTTCACATGTACATGATAAATATCTACCCAAAATGAAATAAATATTGCCATCTACACTTAAGACTCTTGAACATTTTCCAACATGAGTATGTTTTCATTTTGTCATATCCTTACTAAATTTATTATTTTTCCAGCTGGCATAGTGTCTAACACCCAGAACCTTCAGGAAAATTAACTTCTCTGCAATTCCAAGAACAGGGCATGTTTAAAAAAAAACCCTTAATCACCTGCATTTAAATGTACACATAGATACAAGTATATAATATATATATATTAAGATAGATACTAAAACCCCCCTGAAAACAGCTACTCCAATACTAAGTTCCAGTAAATCCCTGATTTTTAAATGGTAAATTTAATGTGGTAAAGGGTTATTACACCAAGAGATGTTAAGCCAGACACAGAAGCACTACTATATCACAAAGGAATGAGGCTTTAATATGTTCTGCAGAAACCTAAGCAGATATCAACCAAGTACACTTCTAAATTATAAAAAAAAGAAATTTTAAAACTTCCTCAGATTCTCCAACTTGACAAAAAGGCAAATTCCTCAATATTATTATTTTCACAATATGTTTGAAGATGTTTTAACTAATCTTCAGGTTTCTGGTGTGAAAAATAGATCCTGAAATGCTGAATAAGTGTTCTTTCTAGTCATTTGCAATTGGCTGAAGGAGTCATCTTCAAAATAAATTTTAAATGTCAATTCTGTGTATATTGAGATGAAGCATGTAACATTTACACCTCAAAATAAAACAGATTAATAAAAGAGCAACGGTAGGCTATCTCTGCAGCTCAGCTGGATATACTTCAGAGATGTCTAATATACAGTGCTTCCCAGCCTTGACACACCCCCCTACCTCAAGTAAACTGAAACATTAAACCATGTGGAAATGAAACATCTAACAAGGAAAAGGAAAGAATAGTGGATTGGAAACAATTCTGAAAAAAGGAACCATACTGAAGAGATTAAACCATGCAACAGCAGATAGCGAAAACAGAATTATAGTATGTACATGAACAGAAAAAAAATGATCAGCAATAATAAAAAAGCAAAGTAGGACTAAAACATAAATTGCAAAAGCAAAGAAAATGTTGACCCAAAAAAGTTTTCAAGACTGGTATTTAGTTTAACTCATCTAGAAACAAAATGGTGGACAAGGGAACTAGAGAGACATGGATTTGATTGATGGACCACTTGGTGAAAAAGGAATTGGCTGGATGGTCAGAGTTGCAGTCAGTGGCTCAATGTCCAAGTGGAAAGAAGTAATGAGTGACATTCCTCAGGGGTCTGTATTGGGACTGGTGCTGTTTAACATCTTTGTCAGCAACATGGACAGTGGGACTGAGTGCACACTCAGCAAGTTTGCCAACGACACCGAGCTGTGTGGTGCAGTTGACATGCTGGAGGGACAGGATGCCATCCAGAGGGACCTTGACAGGTTTGAAAGGTGGGTCTGTGCAAACCTCATGAAATTCAACAAGGTCAAGTACAAGATCCTGCACCTGGGTCAAGGCACTCCCAAGTACAAGTACAGTCTGGGCAGAGAATATATTAAATGCAGCCCTGGGGAAAGGGATTTGGGGCTGTTGGTGGATGAGAGTCTCAATATGTCTCAGCAATGTGTGCTTGCAGCCCAGAAAGCCAACCGTGTCCTAGGCTGCATCAAAAGAGGTGTAGTCAGCAGGGTGAGGGAGGTGATTTTCACCCTCTATTCTGCTTTGGTGAGACCCCACCTGAAGTTGTGCATCCAGCTCTGGGGCCCCCAGCACAAGAAAGATGTGCATCTGTTGGTGCAAGTCCAGACGAGGCCACAAATGATCAGAGGGCTGGAGCACCTCTCCAATGAAGACAGACTGAGACAGTTGGGGCTTGTTCAGCCTGGAGAAGAGAAGGCTTTGGGGAGACCTTATAGCAGCCTTCCAGTACATAAAGGGGGGCTACTGCAAGGCTGGAGAGGGACTTTTTACAAGGGAAAACAGTGAGAGGACAAGAGGTAATGGCTTAAAGCTGAAGGAGGGTACGTTTAGATTAGATATTGGGAAGAAATTCTTTACTGTGAGGGCAGTGAGGCACTGGAACAGGTTGCCTAGAGAGGCTGTGGCTGACCCATCCCTGAAAGTGTTCAAGGCCAGGTTGGATGGGGCTTTGAGCAACCTGGTACAGTGGAAGGTGTCCCTGCCCATGGCAGTGGGGTTGGAACTAGATAATCTTTTAAGTCCTTTCCAACCCAAACCATTCTGTGATTCTAGGAAAATGTTCCAAGGCTGTTCTTTATCTTCCCCCATTATCTGTATTCCAAATATCCCTTTAAAAATACAGCATTTTGTCTTCCATTTCATGGGCTTGTATCTGCATGTTAGTAAACAGTAATTCTAAAAATTGAATCATCATTTTCCTGATACAATATTACTTTACAGTTAGCTTAAAATTAGGTTTAATTCAAAAGTATTCATAATGTGATAAAACAAAACAAAGCGGAATCAATGAAGATAAAAATATCCTAGTTATGTGCCATGTAAATATGGGTGTAAGAGGCAATTAAAATTAAACCTTTAATCGTGGCACTAAATGAGAGAGAGCAAATTTAAGTAATGCAATTATAGAGGAAATACACATGGGATTTATGTGGCTAAGGGGTTGTGAAGAACTAGATAGTTACATGGTATCCGTGTTTTTCTCCTTTAAAGTAATTTAAAAATAGGTTAAAACCCACACTAGATATGTTCTCTCATTTATCCACATAGAACTTTTATTAGACAGCAGAAAGATGCTATGCTCATAAGAAAGATAGCATGTACATTTTTTGTAAGAATAGGTACACTTCCTAACACAGTATAAGCTAGGGTTAATAGACTACGAAATTATTTTAAATCATCTACTGAGATAATACAACTTGATACAGAAACTGAATTACAAGAAACCATAGGGATCAACAACATGGCATGGTAGGGCCACCTTAATTAAGAAGGCATAGCCAGGTAGATGGCTCTTATTCCTTTCAAACGATACATTCAACATTTCTTTAGCCCTTCAGAAACAAATGTGTTTCTAAGAAAGTAAGAGAAACACACAGCATTGTGTGCTCTAAATATGCACAGCTCCTTTGAGTTTACTGAAAACTTAGTGGTTTCTATACTAGCAGGTTAAATTCTACAAGTAGCACAAGCTGAAGAATTAAAAAAGGCTCTGAATCAGTGCATGAAAAAAATAATACCATCAAATATTCCATGTAGAGCAAATATATTTTTAAAATAAAATGAAAGTGTTAGCTGATGAGAAGAGAATGTTACGAACTCAGAGGTACAGCCATAAAATGAAATTATAAAATTAAATTACACTTGCACCCAGACATGACAATTAATTGCACTGAAGAATCTTATATAGTACCAATTAGCCCTTAAACATCTACTATTAACTACTAATCACACTTTCAAGATAATTTTAAAGGATCTCTAATGTGTACTACAGGTAACATAGGCCTTTCCCTATTGATGTACAAGATACTTTGGAACATTACAAGTACTGCAGCGTGTCAGATAACTTCTAATAATATATTTTTTTAAAAAAATATAAATACCCTTCATAATAAACAACCATAGGGCAATTTACATCATTTTTCCCCTTTGGAAATTATGTCTCTTCCTATATTATAAATTGGGAAGGAAGAAAGGCTGAGGAAGAGAATGCGCTCGAGGCTTTTCTCTCTCTCCCTCTCCCTCTCCCCCTCCCCCCGCCAATCAATAGCGAAGCCCAATGCAGCAGTCCCAGCCTGGATGCTGCAAGGAGGGAGGAGGTAAAAGCTGGGGTGGAGGCAGGAGGGAGAAGAAAGGGATAGAAAGGCAGAATTGCAAGCCTATACAGAACAGTTACATTCACCTGAATCGTGGAAAGCTGTGTTGTTGTTCTTGCTGGTGGTGGCTGTTGTAGGTGATGATTAGGAAGCAAATAGAAAGCAGTGGAAGAGCAGTTGTTGTTGATGAGTAACAGTCACCAGGACTACGGTGACTATGGCGCTTGATTCACAAGGCAACAGTTGCTATAACTCACAAAAGAGAGAGAGCAAGCAAGAGAGAAGGAAGCAGTGGCCCAGCCGAAGAGACCCGGAAGAGGCAGGGCTTCCCGTGTGACGGACAGCTTTTAGGGCCGGAGGGGAGGAGGATCTGTTTCCTCAAGGAGGAAAGAAAAGAAGGTTGGTAGGAACGTATTATAACCCCCACCTCACTAAGGGCGTGTGAGGGTGCATTCTATCCCCAACAAGCAAAGTGGCACTAGTATGACAATGGACTATCCATGGATGTAAGATCATACTACATCGGAGGAGGGGACCTATAGTGGTGGCTGATAGTTCAAATGGATAGCAACTGCCAGGCCGAAACACGAGTGGGAGGGAGAAGGAGGGAAGAGAGGGTGTGGTTATATCAGCATATCTGTCTCCCGCGTGAATCATGCTCACCGACATCCTGACGTCACATCCGATTAGCGACTAAAATAAATGGGGGGGGGGGGTTGTGCAGGCATCTCTGTTCAGTGATTTGCTTTGCTTTTCCACCCTGTTTGCTTCCTGCAACTTGGAAGCAGTTTAGAGTGAACAGGAAGTTCTGCTTTGTCCTAGAAGCTTATCACCATCTCAATTTCTTTTTCTATCAGAAAGTAATAGTGAAGAGATGCTGCTGGATGGGGTATTTGTTGACTGCTGTCATCTAAAGTAGGTGAGGCTGTGGCAGCAGCTGTACTTCCCTCATTGGCAAAGCTGAACATTTTCTGTAACTGCTGTATACACTTGGCCTGCTGGAATCAGACTCAGCACATGCACAACCAGCATGTGCATTACCAGCTGCCTTGTGCCAACCTTTCCCTTCAGCAATGTTTCTCATAGACCCCTACCCTTCCCCACATATGCCTTTCCTTAGAATGCAACCTGCTTCACTTTTATTCCTTCTTTGAACACTTCATTCTGCATGCTGCCACTAGGGCAAAGCTCTTTAAATTCCCCTTAATATCCCATATCACCAATGATTCTCTGCACCTTATAGTCATGGGGCTACAAGATATTGAGCATTACTGCTTGATTAAGGGATATAAGAGATGTTGCATACTGGAGTTGATACACAGTGTGAGAATTTACACAGCACCATAGCTATTTTTCTGCAATGCATCCACATCTAATGGTCACTATGATTCCATATATCCCTGTAACCCAAATACATGCAAACCTGCAGCTCTTTTACACATTTTGTAATCTATGAAATTACTGTTGCATGCAGCCCATTATACCATCTACATAACCAGTAAGATTTGGCTGTAATACATATATTGGTCATAGCCAGCATGGGCCCATGAGGGGAAAATCCTGCTTAACTAACTTAGTTTCCTTTTATGACAAGGTTGCACATCTAGTTGACCAAGGGAAACCAGTAGATGTGGTGGGTTGTTTTTTTTGTATTTTGGCAAAGCTTTTGATACTGTGTCTCATAGTATTCTTCTGGACAAAATGTCCAGCATACAGCTGGACAAGTCCATAATACATTGGGTGAACAATTAACTGACAGGTTGGATTCAAAGAGTTATAGTAAATGGGGTTACATTGGGCTAGTGGTCAGTCACCAGTAGGGTTCCCCAGGGCTCATTTTTAGGGCCAGTACGCTTTGATGTTTTTATAAATTATCTGGGCACAGGAATCAAATGTACGTTAAGTAAGTTGGATGATGATACTAAATTAGGAAGAACTGTGGATTCCCTTGAGGGTAGAGGCATTCCAGAGAGATCTGGATAGACTAGAGAGCTGGGCAATCACCAACTCTATGGAATTTAATAAGAGCAAGTGCCAGATTCTGCACCTGGAACATGGTAATCTTGGTTATATGTGCAAACTGGGAGGGGCTGGATGCTATACGTACAAACAAGAGGCTGGATACCAGCACCATGGAAAGGGATCTGAGGGTTCGGCTTGATGTCAAGTTGAATATGAGTCAGCAGTGTGCCCTGGAAGCCAAAAGGGCCAATTGTGTCCTGGGGTGCATCAGGCACAGTATCACCAGCTGGTCGAGGGATGTGATTGTCCCACTCTGCACTGGTGGAGCACCACCTCAAGTACTGTGTGCAGTTTTGGGCACTTTAACATAAGGACATCAAATTATTAGAGTGTGTCCAGAGGCAAGGGACTGATATGGTGAAAGGTCTCGAGGGCAAGACTTATGAGGAGCAGTTGAGGCCACTTGGCTTGTTCAGTTTGGGGAAGGGAAGGGGAGAGGAGAGGAGAGGAGAGGAGAGGAGAGGAGAGGAAACCTTCATCGAATGTGACTAAGA
>JANPWX010017393.1:21633-54379 GCA_024734555.1 Trochalopteron elliotii
AGAGAAGAGAAGAGAAGAGAAGAGAAGAGAAGAGAAGAGCTGAAGTGAGACCATTGCAGTCTGCAACCTCCTCGAGGGGAAGCAAAGGGAGAGGTGCTGATGGAGCAAGTCCAGAGAAGAGCAAGAAAGCTAGTAAAGGGGCTGGAGCACAAGTCTTATGAGGAGCAGCTGAAGGAATTGGAGTTGTTTAGCCTGGAGAAAAGGAGTCTGAGGGGAGACCTTATTGCTCTCTACCATTCCCTAAAAGGAAGTTGTAGTGAGGTGGGGATCAGTCTCTTCTCCCAGGTAACAAGTAACAGGATGAGAGGAAATGGCCTCAAGTTGTGTCAAGGAAGGTTTAGATTAGATATTAGGAATTTTTTTCCTCAGAAAGGATTATAAAGCATTAGAACAGACTGCTCAGGGAAGTGGTGAAGTCACCATCCCTGGAAGTATTCAAAAAACATGTGGATATGGCACCTAAGGACATGGTTTAATGATGAACATGATGGTTGTGTTTGGTTGACAGTTGGACTCGATGATCTTAGAGGTCTTTTCCAACCTTAATGATTCTATGATTCTATGGTGGAAATGGTACGAAGCTACATCAGGGCAAGTTCAGATTGGACATCAGGAAAAGGTTCTTCACTGAGAGGGCAGTCTGTCACTGGAAGTGATCATGGCACCAAGCCTGTCAGAGTTCAAGGAGCTTCTGGATACTCTTAGACATTAGATTGAATCATGATGGAGCTATTCTCTATCCTTCCGAGCACAAGGAATGGGCCCATCAAATTGGTGAGAAATGGCAAACTGTTAATTTGGAATCTTGTATTGTCCGAGAACAACAAGGGTTCATCAGTGTAAGTAATGCAATTATAGCTCAAGATATTTGTCTGGACACAGAACAAAATATATGTCACTTTGAAATTCATCCTAACCAGACTTCTGAAACAGTGCTTGTATATATAGGCAATGGGTGTGCATGCTTTAGAACTGCTTGTGATGTAGTAGTTGTAGAAAATATACTGGTGGATACTAAAAATCACTCAAATTATTGTGCTTGTAACTTTACCAAAATTACAGGATGTGATTTTTCTTACATAGCCCCAGTTACCTCTTATCACCTTTTACAATCTGATTATACAGTGATTCACAAATTATTGCCTAGCCCTATTGGGATGAATCTTACTTTGGTAAAGCAACTGTTGCTTCATGAGGATTTAATTGAAATTTTGGAAAGGATCAAGAAAAACAGACAGAAAACCCTGGTAACTATTCATCACAATGTGAGAGAAATACATCATGTTATGGAAAGGGTAAGAAAATATGCTGAACACAGGTGGTAGGATACTCTTTTTGGGTGGTCACCTACTGCCACAAGTGTCCTGAACAAATTGTTTCATCCCATCATTGTCCTTTTGATTTTAGTTTTGATTGTTTTTGTTTTATAATGAATGCACACAATTTGACCAATATCTGCTCCCCTGTGGACATCCCTGAGGCTATTGACACAAGGCGAAGCCATAATTATAAATCATAGATTATAACATTTGGATGTGTGTTTTAGAAATAATTTTTTGTTGTTGTTATAATCTAGTGAAAAATAGTTTGATTTCTGTGATTTGTTTTGATTATTTGAAGAAAATTGTTTTAATTAATATTGATTGTATTTAGTTAATTATTTTTGAAGAAAAAATTGTTTTAAATAAATATTGATTTTATTTTGTTTACTATTTTTGATTTTTTGTGATTTGTTTTGATTACTTGAAGAAAAAATGATTTTAATTAATATTGATTATATTTTAGTTATTTATTTTTGAAGAAAAAAATTGTTTTAAATTAATATTGATTGTATTTTGTTAATTATTTTTTTATTTTTGTGATTTGTTTTGATTATTTTGAAAGATTGTTCTAATCAATATTGATTGATTTTGTTTTGCTTCTATTTCCTTTTCCTATTTTTCCTTTTCCTCTCTCTCTCACACTCTCTACTGTCTCTGTTTTCTGGGATATGCTACCAATGCGGACGAGTCCTGAAGACTTCGCAAGACTACAGAACCTGCAGATGGAGCTCGCTTGACGACAATCGTGAGTCACAGGGTGGTGTAAGAGACGGTCCGAAGATCCCTCATCTGCCTCACGACCATTGTCAAGGACAGAGACTGAAACCCCTAAAAGGACTCTAAAAAACCCAACACAGGAGTTCTGGCCTGGCTGAGGTGGGATGTTTTCCAAGTGTTGCCTGCAGGTGTGTTCAATGGAAAAACCTGGCACGCATTTCCATCGGAACATCAGAACCTGAGCAGAAACAATGGGCAAGTCACGGTGAATTGACTGCACTTGCTGACACCTGTACCTGTTCTCGTTAACACTGCACTTGCTGACGGCTGACCTGTTCTCAGTTCACTCAAAATGAACACACCATAATGATTTCCCCACCTTTTGGCCAACTGCCTGTCGCTTTGGAAAGGACTATAAGGACCCCTGAGTTAACCAAAGACTTTGAGATCTCCCCACGGAAGAAGACGGAGCTATTGGCTGGACCACAAGGACTTAGTCTCTCTGTTGGTAGCTATTACCCACCCCCTCTTTCTCTTTTCTCGCTATCCTTTATTTCCCTTTGAATCCTTCTATCGCATTTGCTGATGGCACTAATAAAAGTGCATTTGTTTTGATGAATACTGAAATCCCCTCTGTGTTGTTTTTTGCACTCTGAGATCAGTTAACGGACCATCATGACCCCCGCTTGCATTAGCGGATCGTGACAATACTACATACTTGTCTTTACATGTACACATCTTAAATCTTACTTAAGGCAGGTTTTAAGATCTTTGTTTAAAGGTGAAAGACAGAAAAGGTAGCTTACATTAACTGTGGTTGCTATTAACTGCTATACTCATTTATTGGTATGTATATAATGTAGCATTAGTATATATGTTTACAATTTATGTATAAATATATATAAGTAATTGATAAATGTATTTACAATTTTTTTTTTTATAGTTGCTATATTTATAATGCAGTAGGATCTGAAAAACTGAATTCCTAAAAGTAAAGTTGCTGGTTGCTAGCTGCTAGTACAGACTTGTCCTAGGGTGATGTTATGATGCTTGTATCCCCAATCGTCTGTTCTGTGTGTGCTGTATGTTGTGTTCTGTACCTTTAAGACTGGTTCTGAGAACGAAGCAGGGAAAGAAGCAGCACACAGTTTGTTTTGAAAAACAGCGTTCACTCCTACACATTCCTCTCTCTGGACTCTGTTGTGTTCGTCCGAAGTACAGACAGTGGCCGAAGAGAGAACTTTTTTTACTTTTAGTTAGTTTAGCTAGCTGAGGCAAAGAAGCTTCCTGGACTGTTTTTATTTCTCCTTTTCTTGGGACTGTTTGAATCTGCTCTGGACTGAAAAACCCAGAGGAGGATCAGGATCTCGCGCCTGTGGCCCACCGGGACCTGGAGGACCTCGGCATTTTCCAGCACCGAAGAGACTAAGACTGATAAGAGACTGAGAAAGCTGAGCTAACTCACGGCAAGGACTTCTCTCAGTTTTGCCATCTCTCTTTGGAGCAGCGAGAGGTTTTATTGTTTCACATTATTCATTCTTAATGTTTGTAGGCATTTTATTTGTTAAATAAATAGTTTTTTCCACTTTTTCTCCGAGGAAGTTCTTTTTCCTGGACCGGCTGGGGAGAGGGGCCGTTTGGGTTTGTTCTCCAGAGGAACCCCATTCGGAGGTTTCCTCCCAAATTTGCCCTAAACCAGGACAATATGTTTTTTTTATTGGTGCCCAACTGCGTTGCTCAAAAAAATAAAAAAACTTGTATTAATTATTGATTGCATTTTAGTTGTACTTTGTGTAAAAATAGTCAGTAACCATGTTGCTCCTTGAATTCCTAATGTCTCTTAGAATAAAGTCTTTTCTGTGTTTCTGTTCCCTAAGCTTTTTTGTAGTTTTAATACCTTTCTAGTCCCTAAATTTATTTTCCTACCCAAAAATAGCTCCAATGTTGTCCCTAACACATAGCTTTTACTCTAAAAGTGCACAAATTAAGATTATTATTTTGTTAAACTCAGTAATCATAATTTATAAAAAGTTTATACAAATACTAAAGTTTGTGCCAAGTATGTTTAGTTTAAAATTTCTTTGTCCTACCCTGCGTCCTAGTTCCAGCAGAATGTTTTAGAGATTTATTAATAATTGCACCCAGTTTGTTAAAAAAAAAATAAAAAATGAAGCTTTTCAGCCTTTCCTGTCCCTCTTCTCTTTTAAATCAGTTACATCACTTTTAAAGAATGTTCATTGTCCCCTGAATTCTAAAAATGCCACCTTCCTAATATTTTATCTAGTGAGCTTCCTCTATATAGTTTGTTGCTAGTCCAAAGTGAAATCTACAATTTCCAGAAAGGCTGATAAAACCCCTAACCCAAACATAAACCCAAAAGTAAGCCCAAGTATTAAAAATCCTGAGTAGTGTAAAAAATGAAAAAATATAAGCCAAACCCTAAAAAAATTTTCTGACCCTATAGCCTGGGACTTCCCACATAAATACATTCCAAACCTAGCTAAAATAGAAAAATACTTTAAAAAAGAGTGCCAAAATAATTCCAAAGAAAAAAAGCTCATTGAGATAAGCTAAGCCCTAGCATATGCTTATCACACGCTGCTAAATACAATAAGGCAGCAGATAAAAGCAAAGAAACAAAAAAATAAATCAGCAGCTACCCCAGTCAGACAGCAGCTAAACCAAACAGTGAGCTTAAGTCAGCAGCTAGACCAAATAAAAAGCCTAAGTCAGCAGCTACACCAGATAAAAAACCGAAGTCAGCAACAAAACCAGACAATAAACCTAAGACAACAATTAAACCAAACAATAAACCTAAAACAGCAGCTAAACCAGACAGTAAGTCTAAAACACTGGTAATCGCCCCAGTAAAAAAGCGCACACAAAAAACAAATCAATCAGTAAACAATAATGCAAGTAAAAGATCCTCAATACCTCCCGACAACACCCAATCAGAAGCCCAACCAACCAACACCCAATCAAAAGCCAAACCAACTGATACACAATCAAAAGCTAAACAAACTGACACAAAATCAAAAACCCAACCAACTAACACAAGATCAAAAATGCAACCAACTAGCACAAAGTCAAGAGCCCAACCAGCTGGCACAAGATCAGAAACCACTATTGAGTCCTTTTCCCTGAAGGACCTTTGTGGCCTAAAAAGAGATTACACCCAACAACCTGATAAATCTATAATTAGTTGATTAATCTGTCTTTAAGATGCTGCAAGCAAGGCTACAATGCTAGACAGCACTAAAGCAAAGCATTTGGAATCCCTATCACATAATCCAGTTATCAACCAAAAAATAATAAAAGAAGCTATCCCTTAAAGTCTCTGAAAACAAGTCCTAAGGAGTGTAGCGCAAAAATATCTGTGTGCAAACAATCTCTATATGCAGCAAACCCAGTAGAAGACCATAAAACAAGAAATTCAACAGTTGAAAAAAGATTGTCTTCTCAAATGACCTAAACACTAAAAACCCAGACTTAATACCATGTACACCTGTAATGTAGTAAAAACTTGTACAACTTGAGCCACAAAAATACTCTTCTGCTTTAGCAATAATAAAGCAGGATAGTACAAAAAAACCTGTCCTAAATATAGCAAAGAAACTCCAAGCATATGCAGATGCTGTGCATAGCCCAACACATGCAAGAATCACAGCTGTAAAAACCTGCCTACAGAAATTAAAAAACAAAATTAAAAAAATCACCATACACTCAAAAACAAAATTAAAAAAATAAAAGAGCGCTTTTTCCAAATCTCAACAGTACAGATCAGAAGTTCTGGCACCAAACACAGACGTCCCCCAAATAAAAAAAAAAGAGCATCCCACAAAGTAAGCTGTAATCCCTCCTGTGTAATTGTAAAAAAGACATAAAGAAATAAAATAAAAAATCTACTGCTGATCTAGTGTGACGTGTGCTTAAATTAAAAAAAAAGCAAAACTCAAAAAAGAAGTTCCACCAAAAAAAAAGTAACTCCAGTTACCCAAAAAAACCCAAATAACCAAGCTTAAAAAAGCCCTACCTATAGCCAGGTAGAGGCTAAAAAAACCCGTGTTTTTTAGACTGTGTAAATTCGTTAGCCTGGTACATTAAAACCACAAAAATATAAAGCCTTAGTTAACACTAGTGCACAGTACACATTACTCCCATCAAAACTTGTGGAAAAAAAAATGTTTCTATTGCTAGCGTAACAAGAAAATCACAAAATTCTACTTTAGTAAAAGCTGGTGTAAATCTAACTAAAAATAAATTTTAAAAACACCCTATTATGACTGACCCAGAAGCCCTATACATTTTAAACATAATTTCCTCCAAAATTAGTATTTCAAAAACCCAAAAAACTCAAGTGAGTGTTTAAAATAGCGGCTATAAAGACAAAAGGTGTTAAGCAATTGAACACCTTGTCTAGACCATCAAAAAACCCATCTGCTGTAAGACTTCTGAAGGAGGAAGAGCAACTGAGTGTCAATTGCCACTTCAACAGTGCATCACCGACAGTACAGAACAACTCAAAATGCTGTGATTCTCATCCACAAAATAATCCGTGAACTGAAAAGCCAAAAAGTGATCAGCAAAACCCACTCACCCTTCAACAGCCCCATTTAGCCTGTGCGCAAATCTAAAAAAAAAAAAATTAACTGTAAATTATCGAACCTTGAATAAAGTGACTCCAGCGCTGAGCGCTGCTGTGCCAAACATGCTAGAACTCCAGTATGAGCTGTAGTCCAAAGCAACATAGTGGTATGCCACTATTAACATTGTCAATGCATTTTTCTCCATTCCTTTAGCAGCAAAATGCAGGCCTCAGTTTGACTTCACGTAGAAGGGCATGCAGTACATCTAAAACCAACTGCCCCAAAAGTAAAAACACAGCCCCACCATCTGCCATAAACTAATTCAAACTGCACTAAAAAAAAGTAAAGCTCCAGAACATCTGCAGTACAGTGATGACATCATTGTATAAAAAAACACTGCAGCTGAAGTGTTTGAAAAAAAACCCAAACATCCAGATTCTCCTAAAAGCTAGTTTTGCTATCAAAAAAAGCAAAATTAAAAAAACTGCTCGAAAAATCCAGTTCCTGAAAATTAAGAAAGAAAATGAACGGCGTCAAATTCCCACCAATGTCATCAGTAAAATCACATCAATGTCTCCACCAACCAACAAAAAAAACCCGCAAACTTTCCTAAGTGCCATAGGCTTTTAACGAATGCATATTCCTGAGTACAGCCAAATTGTAAGTCCTCTCTACCTAGTCACCCGCAAAAAAACCACTTTCCAGTGGGGCTCTGAACAGCAACATGCCTTTACCCAAATCAAACAAAAAATCACTCATGCAGTAGCCCTTAGCACAGTTAAAACAAAACCAAATGTATAAAACATGCTCTACTCCACAGCCAAGAGCCATAGTCTGTCCTAAAGCCATTAGCAAAAAGTGCCTAGTGAAACTCAAAGCCAGCCACTAAAATTCTAGAGTCCAGGCTACAGAAAGTCTAAAACCAACTTCACTCCAACAAAAAAAAAAAAAAAAAAAAAAATAGCAGCCTATAAAAAAGTCCGAGCTGCCTCAGAAGTAATAAGCACTAAAACACAACTCCTCCTGGCACTGCAACAACCGGTGCTGGAATAAATGTTCAAAGCAAAAGTTCCCTTTACCTACCATGCCACCAATGCCACATAAAGTAAGTAAATTGCTCTCATCACACAGCACGCCCGTATTAAAAAACTGAATTGCCCTGAGATTTTAAAAATAATTACAAATTAGCCTAAAGGTGAAAACTTTAGTCTTACTGATAAAGAAAAACTAAAGCAAGTAACATGTGCTGGAAAAAGCTCCACCGTATAACCAACTGCCAACAAAAAAAAACACGTTATGCTCTTTTTACAGGTAGTTCTTGTCACATTGTAAAAGTAAAACAAAAGTAAAAAGCAGCCGTATAAAATCCCCCACGACAAGTCGCACAGGCTACTGAAAGAAAAAGTAGATCAAGCCAACTCGCTGAACTCAAAGCCATTCAATTGGCCCTAAACATTGCAAAAAAAAAAAATAGACAAAGCTCTACCTCTACACTAATTCATAAATAGTAACCAATGCTGTGTAAAAATAGTTTAAAAAGTAAAAAAAAGCAAATTAGCAATGTAAAAAAACCCCAATTTAAACTGCTAAAAAGTAGACATCGCTACCAAAATAAAAAATCTACCTGAAAAAATCCATGTAAATGCCCATGTCCCCAAAAGTTGAGCTAATAAAGAGCACCAAAACAACAAATAAATAAATCAAGTTGCAAAAATAAAAGTGTCAAAAATAAACTTAATTAGCAACATAAAAAAAATTGTTCCTAACTCAATAAATTCATAATACCTCAAGTCATCAAAGCAGAAATACCACCTATAAGTGAGCACAAAACCAAAAAGTAAATCTCACCATAAACAGTATTTCTCAAGTTATCCATGACTGTAACACGTGCTACAATCAAGCAAGCCAAACAAGTAAAACCCCTATAATATGGTAAACAGTAGTCCAAATATAAGTATAAAAAAGCCTTGCAAATTGATTACATTACACTGCCCCAAACACACCAAAGTAAGCGCTATGTACTCACAATAATAGAAGCTACCACAGGATAGCTGGAGACCTATCCTGTGCCTCATGCAGCAGCACGTAACACCATTCTAAGCGTTAAAAAACAAGTTCTTTAAAAACATAGTACCCCTAAAAAAATTAAATCGGACGATAAAATTCATTTCAAAAATAGCCTTATCAACACCTGAACTAAAAAACATAACATTAAGTAAATGTACCATATCCCCTACCATGCACCAGCTGCCAAAAAAGTAAAAAAATACAATAAACTGTTAAAAACCACCTTAAAAACATTAAATAAAATATCTTTCAAAAATTAAAAGCAGCATCTAACAAAAACCACCTAGTTAGTTAACACCCAAAGTTCCACCAACAAAGCAAGCCCTGCCCAATCTAAGCTCCTGCATTACAGTAAATAAAAATAAAGTCCCTGTAATACATGTAAAAAGTTTGTTAAAAAAGACAGTTTAAATCAATTCTACCTCAAGTACAGACAAACCCATCCGTAAAATTATCTTTGCTCAAAAACCAAGTTGTACATAGTAGATAATACAAAAAAATAAAACAACACAATATGTACCTCAGAAAAATCTAATTAAGTAAAAACCATGTGTAAATATCACTTTTTGTTAAATGTCACTGCCATTGTCTATATATAGCTGCTTATTGTTTCTATATAGATATATGCATGTATAATGTATGCGTTTGTGGAGTTAGAATTCAATTTAGTTTTTGTAATACGTTAACGATATGGAGATAAGGAGTAGAATGTCCTAGAGTAACGTTATGATGCTTGTATCCCCAATCATCTCTTCTGTGTGTGCTGTATGTTCTGTACCTTTAAGACTGTTTCTGAGAGCGAAGCAGGGAAAGAAGCAGCACACAGTTTGTTTTGAAAAACAGCGTTCACTCCTACACATTCCTCTCTCTGGACTCTGTTGTGTTCGTCCGAAGTACAGACAGTGGCCGAAGAGAGAACTTTTTTTACTTTTAGTTAGTTTAGCTAGCTGAGGCAAAGAAGCTTCCTGGACTGTTTTTATTTCTCCTTTTCTTGGGACTGTTTGAATCTGCTCTGGACTGAAAAACCCAGAGGAGGACCTCGGCATTTTCCAGCACTGAAGAGACTAAGACTGATAAGAGACTGAGAAAGCTGAGCTAACTCACAGCAAGGACTTCTCTCAGTTTTGCCATCTCTCTTTGGAGCAGCGAGAGGTTTTATTGTTTCATATTATTCATTCTTAATGTTTGTAGGCATTTTATTTGTTAAATAAATAGTTTTTTCCACTTTTTCTCCGAGGAAGTTCTTTTTCCTGGACCGGCTGGGGAGAGGGGCCGTTTGGGTTTGTTCTCCAGAGTGAGAAAAATTGGGCAGGAGACGATGTTTCCTCCTTTAAATGCCTTTATTAAAGTATCAGCTCTTTTAGAAGCAGGCTCCTCGGGGGGGGTGGGGTGGCCTCCACCGCAGTGCTGAGAAGGAGAGGGGGGCTGGACACTCTGCTGCTGCACACAGCCGAGTGGGGAATTAGCCTCCCCCCTCACGGGAACATGCTCCCGACAATTCCAGTCCAATGTGATTTCCACTGATGAGTTGGATGTTCAGACTGCTCCTCTGGTCACGGCGAGATCTAAAGGTCCTGGCACCAATTGGCTTGTACTCTTCAGTCTTTATGGTTATTATTCTTTTTGTTTTCAGTTGTTGTTAAAGAGTCTTAATTACTGTTTATTTTTGGAAGTTGTCCCGATTTTCCTGAGGTGTTGCATCCTGGGATCTTTAATTACCATAAGGGGTGTTAGAGTAGGAGACGGGGGCAGGGAAGGGGTGAGATAGCCAGGCCGAGTAGAGAGGTGTAGGAGTCTTACGTTGCCATGGAAACGACATTCTTGCTTGACAGGTCATGATATATTACAAACATGAGTACAAAGAGTTTTTAACATCTAACTTTACAATTCTATAACTAATATAACTAATACTTTCTAAATTTATACTTTAACTTTTAGGAGTTGTTTTAAACTTTATTTTTCACAAGAGGAACCCCATTCGGAGGTTTCCTCCCAAATTTGCCCTAAACCAAGACAAGACTTTAAAGTCTGTAACTCAAAGTTTGTAATTTAACCATAGTCAGGATAAAACTCTGTAGTTACCTTTCCCAAGATATTTGATATTAAATGGGAATTTAAAAATTATTTTTTCCAAACTTTGTGAAAAATCTCATCAGAATAATTTATGGAAAAATAAGTATTTTAACTACTGATGAGAATTCTCCTTTCCTCCTGGACTGCAGATAGCTCAAATATCACATCAGAATTATTTAGGAAATCTCTTACAGTAGATTGTTAAACTGTAGTAGATCTCCACTGAGTACAACTCCATTGAGTACACCTCCACAGCGTGATTCAGTTTCTCACAAGTGAGTTGGGACAGATGTACTGTTAGATATGTCTGTCCAAAAGTTGGAGACCCAAAAGTTATGGTAGATACAAAAGATCTGTCAGCTCTCCAGGTCCCAGAATTCCCAGCACTGACAAATGAGAATGGAAATAGAGTTTCCTTAGAGTTCTGCTCTGGATTTTATAAAAGCCTGTAAAATCTGAGATGTTTCAAGTCTGAGCTCAATGAACTGTCATTTTTTACATGTTATTTTGTTTGAGAGTTTTTTCAACATTTCCTTATTATTCATTCAAAAATTAATTTGCATGACCCGTTCTTCTATGATGTTCTCATTACCTAGAAATTGAAAACTTTTAAATTCATATCCTCCCATGTTGATTCATTGATTTTTAAACAAATATATCTACAGGTATTCTTTTCTTCTTCCCCTCTCCCTTTTATGTGCAAGACCTAAAAGTCACTTAATCACACTGCTTTAGGTCTAATGTGATTTTGCTGGTTTCATATTCAGACCAGTATGCTTACAGATATCTTTTTTAGAGTATTATAGTGCCTTACTGAGGTACCCATATCCTCTTCCATACAATTTTTCCAAGCTGGATGATCTTAAGATCTTACTGTTTATTACCCTATTGATTTCATTTTCAAATCAAATCAAATCATAAAAGTCTGATTTGAGAGATCAGCAGTCTGATGGCTTGTGCTCTGTATCTGGCCATGGACAGAAGTTCCAAGAGAACTTAGAAAAGGCAGATGGTTATATAAATATTATAACATATCTCTGCTGTCTTTTAATAAACCCACTATCTTTGAAGAAAAACCTATTGTCATACATTTCCATATTAAGGGACAACAGTGCAGATTTGATTCCATTTAATTTTTTAAATTGTTCTTTTGTTGATACTTTTGCTTTTTTCAAGAAGAATAATGAAATCTGAAGGTTATAGACACTTACCTGTATGAAAATCAGATGGTCTTAGATTTCAGTTTGAAATATGCAAACAGTATCATGCCCAATATCAAAGGCTATAGAAAAGGCAGCACATTTTCCTAATACCTCTCTTGGGAAAATTTGCCCTACACTTCTGTGAGGTGCTATCATTCAGAAGCATAATTTTAGCCAGCACTGTCACACTGATTATAGTCAGGTTTATGTTTTGGTCTCAGTGGATCCCAGGGAATTAATTTCTGATTCTATTAAGTGACTATGTGACATTCAATCTGAATTTTTTCCTGAAGATAAACCCTGAGAAAGCATAGTTCATCTCAGATTGCTACCATCTACCTCCTGAACAACGCTGCAATACCTTAATGAGAACTTTAAAGCTACACATCTAAGTGCCCTGAAATGTTCTTTGGGAGTGAAAGGAATGAGAAGGAGGTGTGTTGCAAGAGGACACGAAAGAACCACACTCACCTGTCAAGTTGAGAGCGAGAAAAAGAAGAACTTTATTTTTAGATTCAGGGTTTAAATAGAGTTTGGACTTTGACCAGCAATTGGGAATAAGAGGTTGACACCTCTCAGACCTCACTGGACAAACCAGCAGTCCATCAATTTGTCTTTCCCCCTGGAAGGAATGTGTTATTTACAAAATATCAGTCTTTGTTTTTGTTACAAGCGTGAGAAAACTCCAGTAGAAATGAGAAACAATCAGAAGGCTGAAAAATCAGGGCGACAGAGTTGTCTTTACAAACTGTAGGCCTGCTGGTAGATAAAACCAGATATGGAGAGGTGAAAGAGGCAATGAGGGGAACCATAAATTCCATAGGAATTCCACTAATTAACACAGACTGTTACTCTCAAGACTGTGGTAAATCTCTGGATTTAGAGAAAAACAACAGAGACACAAAGAAAAAAAAAAAAACGGGGGGGTATACATTAGAAGGGTGTCTTAGGTATTAGGCATTTTGGGGAGTCGGTCTCTCTCAAGTACCTCAGCCAATGGGGAAAGAGAGAGGGAAATGTGGCCGGGAAATTGAGATAAAAAGGAGGCTGTGTGCCCTAAAAATTTTGAGACACCCCAGGGAAAATGCCCCATGGCATCTCCCTGTATTTGAATAAAGTTACAGGACTCCTTTGTCTTGTTTTTGGACATAAACCTCTAGTGTGTGTGGATTAATTTTCTTGACAGGAGCTTGCAGGGTGACATCACAGGATGCCCAGAGAAGCTGTGACTGCCCCATCCCTGGAAGTGTTCAAGGCCAGATTGGATGGGGCTCTGAGAAACCTGGTCCATTGGAAGGTATCCCTGCCCATGGCAGAGGGGTTGGAACTTATATAACATTATATGTAGCAATACATATAGGAATTACATCATACAATTTAATACATTTTCTATTCTCACCCAAAACCAAATCCCCTTGAGGCATACACCAGGTGTCCCCATCCTCCCATATTACCCACCAAGTGCCCCTGAGTCTGTGGAAAAACAGCAAAGAAGCAGGACTCAAAGTACTGCTGAACTCATTACAGAAGTAGTTGTGCTAGAGGGCCTCAAGCCCTGGCAAGTGGAGGCAGGACCCTGAAGGAGGAAGATGTTGCAGAATTCCTCAGGGAAGGTGGACATGATGTATACCTAGGTGTCCTGGGTTGACGGTGCCTCCTATCCCAACCGTGCAGCTTTATCTCTATGTACTGCACTTTTATGTCTACCCGCCCCCCCCCCCCCCCCCCGTGGGGTGTTTTGCCACGGTGGGGCTACTGGCTTTTTGGCTTTGGTTGCTAGCTCGGCTTGGCTGCAGGCTTTGCTTTGCTTTGCTTTGCTGCTAGCTTTGCTTTACTTTGCTGCTGGCTTTGTTTTTTTTTTTGCTTTTGCTTTTGTTTTTTTCCCCTTTGCTGGTTTTCGCTGCTTTCGTTTTTTTTCCCTTTTTTTTTTTCTCTTTCTCTCCCTTCCCCCGAAGATCATTGGACCGGCTCCGGACCTGACCTGGGAATATCTGGGGGTCCTCGACGCCTGAAAACAGAAGCTCTGCGCCCTCCCCTCACAGCAACTGCTTGAGTATTTTTCTTTTCCCTTGTGTTGGGGAGTGTCTTTGTTTATTTGTCAATAAATAGGTTTTTTCCACTTCTCCTCCGAGAAATTCCTTCTCAAACCCAGAGCTGGGGGAAGAAGGGGTGGTGGAGGTTTGTTTTCTGGGGGGCTCCTTCTGGAGACCTTCCCCTAATTTGTCCTAAACCAGGACACTAGGCCTTGAACTACCCGAGCTGAGGCCTTCACAAAGGCCTTACTGAGGCCTTGAAACCTGTGACACAGCTAGAAATTCTTAGCCAAGTGTGGCGCAGTTAGAAATTAGTAGTTAAGGTGTCAGGGAAAGATAATAAGGTTGTGAAGGTCACTGAATAGACTTGTTAGTGAGCGCGTGATAGCCACCTTAAGATTAAGTAAAATAAAGTGTGTTTTCGTACTTCTCTCTGCTGTATGCCAATGAAGAGCTGCTGTGATTGTAAACTATATAGAAATGGATATAAGTAGCCATCTTAGCTGAAATAAAGCAGAATGTAGCTGTTAACCATATTGGCTTGATCTGCGTTCTCTCTATACTCCGACTTCCTTTTTATCTCAGGCCAACCCTGGTAATAGGAAGAGATAAGGGTGTGCTTGGTATGCAAGACAGTACAGGCCTATGTAAGTCTGTGCAAGCCCATAGTTTAACAATGTTACTAAGAAAAATAGATATGGTTGTTATGGTTGTCATTGCTTAAGCAGGTAGTTATTTTCAGCTCATGCTTGAAAGGTATATAAACCAGCAGGGTATTCAATAAAATCGGCTTAATTGATGCAAACCATGGTGTTGGGGGTTAGATTTGTTTCTTTTTTACTTATAGAATTTTTTCCCATAAGTTGCTAAGGTAACTAACTACTGGGTACTTATAGGTACTTAAGCAGAACAAAGAGGCCAAAGGAGAGGAGTTGTAGCACCTGGCTACACTTCTTTGGGTCTCTGGGAGGGAGGAGATAACGCGCGTTTTGGGGGCAGGTAGAGGACAGGGCTGGGCGCACTTTCTTGCTCTCTCTCTCGGCATTGGAGAGAGGACCGCCAGGCTGTTGCTTGCTGCGAGAGGAGTTCACTGTCACCACCAAGTTCGGTCCTGGGAAATGTACCATCATCTGCTCGTTTGCCCCGGAATTCTGAGCTGGCCTCCTCCTGCCCTGCTGGGCCCGCCCTGTCCCACCGCCGCCGTTTCTTTGGCACTGCTTTGAGGCTTTTTGCTACTCTGTGGCCCTGCACTCCCCCTGCTCTGCCGGGACATCCCTGCCGTTCCAGTTACCACCGTGGAGCTTCTGATATAGCTCATCCACCAGCCTGGGATTTTCCATTGTTCCAGCTTGGTGCTCCCAGGGTTCTGCAGGGGCACGGAGATCAGACTCCCCCGAGCTTTGTGAAACAAAGCCCCTCGAGGTTCCTGGTTCTGTTTATTATTAATGCTGTAGTTGTTGTTGTTTGTTTGCCTTGTTAGACATACTAGTAAAGAACTGTTATTCCTACACCCATACCTCTGCCTGAAAGCCCCTTTAATTTTCTAAATTATAATAATTTGGAGGGAGAGGATTTGAATTCTCCATTCCAAGGGAGGCCCTGCCCCTCCCTAGAACAGCCCATGGCCTCCCCTCTTACAACCAAAAGGGAGAGAGGCCCTTCACGATCCATAGGGGCATTCGCTGCTAGCTACGGTCCAGATAACAGTGATGATAAAGAAGGGGATCCCTTTGACCCAGGACCTGTCAACCCTGATAAAGAACCAAACCTTTATCCCCCTGACCTCTGTGATAATTGAATTCACCTGAAATAACAAGCATTAAGGGAGGGGGCGTTGGACATTGCAGAGAGAATTGTGGCACCTGTAATCTATTCAGGCACACAAAAGTGGACTGTCCAATGGGAGCCAAGGCCCTTTTCAGGAATCAAAGAGCTTTGGAGGACAATGGCAGAGCACGGAATAAGCTCTCAATTTTTTGCAAACTTGCTAATTTCCGTGTTTGCTGCTTACATTCTTGCACCGCATGATTTAAGATTGCTTGCTCAGTTGTTGCTAACCCCAACTCAACATGCTTTATAGGAAAAAGAGTGAGAAAAGGGACTCCAAAATCTTCTTGTATCTTATGTGAGTCACACCAATCCAACCCTGGCAACCCTGTCAATTAGACAGCTCATGGGAACGGGACCATACACAGATCCTGCGGTCCAAGCCCGAGAATGCCCCAGGGAAGCCCTTGATGGAGTTTGGGACATAGCTCGCCAAGCCTTTCTTAAGCCCTCTGATGCACAAAAGCCACAAAAAGCATTTACAAGTATTGTGCAAGAGGCGCGTGAACCTTACATGCAGTTAATTGAATGCCTTGAGCAAGCACTTCAGCATCAGGTTGATAATCCTGAGGTTCGATAAATTTTGCTTTTAAAACTTGCTGTTGAAAATGCAAACACGTACTGTAAAAAACTCCTTAAGTCTTTACCTAACCAAGAACCAACCTTAATTGAAATGTTTGAAGCTTGTAACCACATTGAGACAATAGAACATTAATATGAAACCATGGCAGCAGCTTTTGCAGCTATTAAAGGTCCCTCTAAAAATTCAAGAGTTTGGTTTGGCTGTGGCAAACCCGGACACCTTAAAAAAGACTGCTTTGCTCAGAAAGCAAAGTTCAAAGCCCCTGATGTATGCCCACAATGCCATAAAGGTCGTCATTTTTCTAATGTGTGTTGTTCTAAGTATGATTCTGAAGGTCGCCTGATCCAGGGAAACCGGATCCCTTTTCACATGATCCGTCACCCACTGAAGGGGAACATAAAGAAAGGGTGGTAGGATTTGGCTCCACAGGGACACCACAATAATTATGGGTACAGGAAATTTCTGATAAATGTCCCACTTGCAAATGTACCCTGTCGTTACAGGGGCAACAGATAACACTCACCGGTATTTTAGATACCGGAGCTGTGTGACTGTCATTTCTGAAGCCAAATGGCCCCCCACCTGGGCCCTCACAGAGGTGCCCCAGGCCCTCACTGGGATTGGGAGAAGCAGTCACAGTTATCAGTCACCACCTAATTCAGGTGATGGGACCAGAAGGCCACATAGCTTCTGTAAAGCCATTTGTTTTACCTGTACCCATGGTGTTGTGGGGATGAGATGTACTTTCTCAATGGGGTTTTAAAATTCAGTCTGATTTTTGATGGGGGCCACTGTGGCGTGTGACATCCTGAAACTGACTTGGAAAACTGATACCCCAATTTGGGTGGAGCAATGGCCCCTGCCCCTAGTTAAATTGCATGCACTTACTAAACTTGCTAAAGAACAATTTCAAAAGGGGCATTTAGCCCCTCCACTAGTCCCTGGAATTCACCTGCGTTTGTTATTAAAAAAAAAAACCTGGCAAATGGTGCTTACTCCAAGACCTTCGCAAAATCAATGCTGTGATCGAGGAGATGGGAGCCCTGCAGCCTGACCTCCCATCTCCCACCATGATTCCCTGAGATTGGCATTTGACAGTCATTGACCTAAAAGACTGCTTTTTCAGCATCCCTTTGCATCCTGATGATGTTCCTAAATTTGCCTTTTCTGTTCCAAGCACTAACATGTAGGCACTCTTACAAAGATATCACTGGGTAGTTTTACCCCAAGAAACGTGAAATTCCCCCACTATTTGTCAGTGGTTTATTGTGAGGGTCCTCAGTCCTATTCGCCAGAAAATGACTGATGTTCTTTTGTATCACTAAATGGATGACATTTTGGTTGCAGCAGAAAAACAAGAGGTTATGGAGGAAGCCCTAGCCCTTGTCACAACTGCTGTAACTCAAGCAAGACTTTGTGTCACTCAAGAAAAAATCCAGCATCAACCCCCTTGGAAATACCTTGGCTGGCGCATTAAGACCCAGTCTGTTTCTCTTCAACATTTACAAATTCAATCAAATATTCGTATTTTGCATGATGCTCAAAAACCTTTGGGGACAATCAATTGGGTTCGTCCCTTATTAGGAATTTCAAACACAGATTTGAGCCCTTAGTTTGATTTGTTAAAAGGGGAACCAGACCTTCTGCCACCTCGGCAGCTTACACCAGAAGCTTGCCAGGCACTGCAGAATGTAGCTGATGCTATTTCAAACCAGCAAGCAGCCTGTTAGGCCCCTGAGTTGCCCTTTCTTTTAATAATCTTGAACCTGGCTAAACAACCCCATGCCTTGAGTTATCAATGGGATCCTAAAGCATCAGACCCTTTGCTGATTATAGAGTGGATTTTTTTGCCACTCTAAATGTCTAAAACTATAAACATCCAACATGAGATGACAGCTTTGCTTATTGTAAAAGCTAGACAGACTTACCACACTTGCTGGTGTGGATTTTTGTGTGATCTGTTTGCCTATTACTACTGTTTGTTTACAGTGGCTATTGCAACAATCAGAAATATTTCAGATGGCCTTGACAGATTTTCCTGGACAGCTTTCTACACGTCCCCCAAAGCACAGGCTCGTAGCAGCCAGTTTCAATCTCCTAACGCGACCCAAGAGAAGTGAAGTTCCGTTACAAGCTTTAACTGTTATTACAGATGGATCTGGACGCATCCATAAGTCGGTGATGCTTTGGTGGAACACAGATCTCAACTGATGGGATTCAGATGTCACTTGTTTCAGGTTCTCCTCAGATTGCTGAATTGGCAGCTGTTGTGAAAGCCTTTCAGCAATTTGCTACCCTTTTTAACTTAATCAAAGATTCTGCTTATGTTGCAGGTATTGTGGAAAAGGCTGAGGCTGCTGTACTGAAAGATGTGCCTAATGTAATTTGTTTCATTGCCTACAGCAACTTGTTTTCCTTTTAGATGCCAGAGAACACCCCTATTTTGTTATGCATGTTAGATCTCATACAACACTACCTGGTTTTATTGCAGAAAGAAACTGGCAGGCAGATCTACTTGCCCTACCAGTTCAACCTGTTTCAGTTTTACCTGACCACTTTGCTCAAGCTAAAATAAGTCATTCATTTTTTCACCAGAATGCTGCTGCACTGGCACGTGCCTTCAATTTGACTAGCCGCCAAGCCTCTAACATTGTGGCTGTGTGCCCAGACTGTCAAAGACACTCCTTTCCTTCTGTTGCAGGTGGCATTAACCCTAGAGGACTTCAGAGTCTTCAAATTTGGCAAACTGATGTTACTCATTTTCCCGAGTTTGACTGACTTAAATTTATTAATTCCTCTATAGACACCTTTTCGGGTGCCCTGTTTGCATCCTGTCATACAGGAGAATCATCAAAAGATGTTTGCCGTCACTTTGCGAGTGCCTTTGTAGTTCTGGGAATCCCCTTACAAATTAAAACTGTCAATGGCCCTGCATATAGATCCCAGAGGGTTGCAAATGGTTTTGCCCTTTGGGGGGGGGGGTCACACACAAAAAGGGGATTCCCCATTCCTCAATGGGCCAGGCTATAATCAAAAGAGCCCATGCTTCACTTTAGCATCTTCTGTTACAACAGAAAAGGGGAATGGGGAATGCTACCCCAGCAGAGCGATTACAGAAGGCATTGTATGTATTTAATTTTTTAAATTGCTCCTTAATGGATCCTAATCCCTCAATTGTAAGGCATTTTGGCAATAACCCTCAGTTAGAAGTGAAACAAAAGGCACCAGTGCTTATTAAAGACCTAGAATCAGGTAAGATTATGGGACCTTATCCCCTTGTTACATGGGGAAGAAGTTTTGCTTGTGTTTCTACAGAAAACGGTCCAAGGTGGATCCCGGTCAAAAATGTGAGACCCGTCAGAGAATCCTTGAATACCTCTTCTGAGGAACTTGAGCACCCCGGTACTCCACCCCTGGCTTCACCTGTTTCATCCCTGGCTTTGCCTCCTTAGACCATCAAGTCTGCCTCCACCAAGATCCTGCGCCCACCCGAATCGACTGATACCAGACCCGAGGGGACTCACTGATCTCTCATCACTCGGTGAACTATGTCAGAGAAAGTGGTACTGTGCATTGCAGCACGAGCACCATGATTGCTTACTGTGTGATTTTTTGTGTGATTTTTTGGTGATTGTGTTATTTTGAAACTTGTGTGTGTATGAGATTATGGTTTGCTTTTGCATAGGTATTTTTGGGAGCCTGATTGGTCTCCTCAAGCTGATCCTACTTGTAGGACTCAGCCTTTATGAAGGAGAGGTGGTCGCAATGCCACCCCTTCCACAATGTAATGTGTGGCTTACTCTAGCTCAAGCTTTAAGTGAATTTACGCTGTGCCTGTCCATGACTTCTCCTGGTGATCCTTTTATGACCTGTTTAGTAGCTATGCCTTTAGAAAAAAGTGAGGGGGATGCATTATATAATTTGACTATTCAAAGAGATTGTACTGCCCCAGGTCAGCTTGAGCCAGTGTTGGGGTGTGAGACAGATAATCTTAAAAAGCAAGGTCAGCCACCAGGATGGTACTTCACCAACAGCAGTGGTCAAGGGATGGATCTAATTTAAAGGTTTCCATCCCTCCACCTACAGCCTCAAAAATTGGACATTTTTGGATCCACACAGTCCTATGTGTGTTTTTTCCTAAATTATACTAGCAGCCCTTTTACTAATCAAAGAGCTGGGATTGATGTTTCAGGCACAGGTATTTCTGCCAGTGTTTCTGCCTGGTGCAATTATACCTTACCACGAAGAATTATTCCAGGAATATATGCTGGTGGATTGCCTGACAATATATTTTTGATATGTGGAAATAGAGCATGGAAAGGAATACCAGGAAAGGCTGTAGGAGGTCCTTGCACTTTTGGGCTACTTACCATGTTTCACTCCTTATGAGAAAACTTGACATCTTTACACAGATTGTGCAAGGGTTTTGACTTCTTTTCTTCTCTGCCAAGATCAGGATGAATAATACTTGGGAAACACCAAGCTCGAGTTCGGACTTGGAATGTTTATTATATCTTATCTATTTACAGTATTTACAGGCTCACTAGTCATGAGCTTAACTAGCAAGCTAGGAAAATGAGGTAAAATGGAGTGCTTCTAACTCTCTCCAAGGTCCTTTTAAGAGATAATTACCCAATAACAAGGTGACACCTATATTATTTATACTTTTGCCCCAATAATGACCACCCAAGGCCCTCAATGCAGACCTTTTTCACCCAATTACAGAAAACCACCTAAACCCATGAAGAAGAAGGAAGAAGAAGGTGAAGAAGGACAAAGACAACAACCATAATCCTCCATCTTGACTCATATGTATTACTATACACTAAAAGCCCAAATTCTAAGTTTCTAGGATTCCAACATCTCCCCCTCCTGTTTGAACCATGAAGACTGCTTTGACTGCTTCATTTTTCTTGACTTACCACTCCCTAGAGTGGTAGAAAGAAATGTCCTTGACCAAAGATTGATCTTTTCTTGTATAGCTAAATTTGGCACAAAAAAAGCATGTTTGCAGAATTAGAGATGTCCAATTCTTTAGGTTCAAAAGATGCCTTGGGAAGGTGAGGAATTCACTAGTCTCATGCATCTACTGGCATGCTAATTAAACAAGTGGAAAGTGTCTTTTCTAGGATTGTACAGGAAAGACATATGATATCTAAATCTGATGCACTGGCTAAAGTCAGGTTGTCTAATTGGCAAATTTGCACTATTAAAAGCAAGCAAGTTGCTAAAAGCAAAGAAGCAAAAAACATAAGCATAACATTCAATAGAACCTCATATTTCTTTTAAACTATCATCTAACAAAGGAATTCTACAATATTACTGATCCCCAAACTTTGGTCTTTGATTGATTGACAGGTAAGGTTGCATTGCTGAAGGCAAACAAAACAAGATATGAACATGATACCTGATTTAACATGTTTTTTCTTTGGTTAATTTTTGATTTGAGGCTGTTTTTTCATTCGTAATTTCCAAGCAAATCTTTTAGCACATTTCTGTAGCAATGTATCTGTAGAACAGGCCATTCTGATGCACCAGCCAAACTGGTTGTGAGTAATATTATCAAACCACCTGCAGTTTTGTTGTTACAGCTCTCAGGAATTCATCAAGGTTACTGAGAAAACAACAGGATCAAAAATAAGAAGAGAGCCTGAGAAAATGTCTGCAAAAAATGTAAACCCTAGATAGGGGAAGCACAACGTGAGGATGGACGCTTGACCAATTGGATGTCCTGAAGAATGTGTGCCTGCCTCATGTAGAAGCAGCTTAGCCAACCCAGAAATGCATGCCCACGTGGACGGTAGACCTAGAATCTATGTCTGGCATGTAATGTAACCAATAAACAGCTTCTGTTGGAATCATTGATTCAGTGATTCAGTAGCCCATTTCCACCCTGCATAATGGTGACCCACGACGTTAGAAGAACACGTGATATTGATGCAGACCAGGACTCTTTGATCGGGTGTGAAGAGGATCTGCGGAGAAGGCAGGCAGGGGGCCCGGCCTGATGCATCCACGGTTGGCCACGGGGGTAGGAGTCAAGGGACTCCACTTGGAGTATGGGGGCTCAAGGCCTCCCGAGGAAAAGCTCCGGACGAAAAAATCAGAGTAAGAAAGCATGAACCCTTTCGAGGAAAGACTCCAGAAAAACGAACGCTGCAGAGAGTTCAGTGGATAAAACAGGTGAGGAGTCGGGGCTGGAGGAGATGGGGAAGGCTTTGTCCAAGGAAGAGGAAGCCACGTTACACCTCCTCCAAATTATCCTTTCTGAGAAAGGGATTGTATATGACCAGGAGGGCTTAAAGAGGTTATTAAAATGGGGCTGTGAGAGAAGATTTTTTGCCACTCCCAGTAAAAAGAATGGGCAAGGAGATCTCCTCCTTTTTAATGCCTTTATTAAGGACAGCTCTTAGGTGGGGGCCTGAGGGGTTGCGCACACCGCTGCTGCTCCCGATGGACGATGCAGGGGAGGAGGTGTTCAGCTTTGCCACACAGCAGAGCCGGGGCTTCCATCCTCGCAAGAGTCCCTGGGAAGACACTGGCTCGGTGACAACTCTAGGGTAGTGATGTGGAGAGGGTACTATTGAAGTTATGGTGACGAGACATGGAGCCCCAACAGGTAGCCTGATGTTTTCCCTGCTCACGTAGTTTGGAGTCTGGTCTGGGCAATGGCTCACTTGTTCTAGTAGTTTTTAGATATCAATTCCCCTTCCTCTGGGGACTAAGGCCCATGGGAGTCCTCTTTATTTGCATGCCGGGTGGTGTCTTTGACTGCCATGTGGTTGTCATGCGGGGAGCGGCAGGGAGCAGCAGGGGCAGGGGTGATCCGACGGTGTCCTGGTTTAGGGCAAATTTGGGAGGAAACCTCCGAATGGGGTTCCTCTGGAGAGCAAACCCAAACAGCCCCTCCCCCCCAGCCTGTCCAGGAAAAGAACTTCCTCAGAGAAAAGTGGAAAAAACTATTTATTTAACAAACAAAATGCCCACAAGCATAAAGAATGAATAATAATAATAATAATATGAAACAATAAAACCTCTCACCGCTCCGAAGAGAGATGGCGAAACTGAGAGTCTGTGCCAGGAGTTAGCTCAGCTCCCTCAGTCTCTTATCAGTCCCAGTCCCTTCGGTGCTGGAAAATGCTGAGTCCAGGCCCAGTGGGCCGTAGGCGCAAGATCCCTGTGCTCCTCTGGGTTTTTTCAGTCCAGAGCAGATTTAAACAGTCCCAAGAAAGAAAAGGAAAAAAACAGTCCAGGAAAGCTTCTTTGCCTCAGGTAGCTAGACTAACAAAAAGAAAAAAAACTCTCTCCCTGGCTGTTGTCCGTGCATCTGACGAACACACACAGTCCCAAGGACGAGGAAAAAAAAAAAAAGATCCAGAGGAGTGAACACTGTTTTTCAAAACAAACTGCGCGCTTCTTCTTTCCCTGCTCACTCTCAGAACCAGTCTTAAAGGTACAGAACACAGAACAGACGATTGGGGATACAGGCATCATAGTCACCCTAGGACAGACGGGAAGGATACAGTTTCAAAGGAAGGGGTCCCAGGTAAGTAACATTTAACAGAGAAAACATTTAGGAAAGGCATTTGCAATTACAGTAACAATAGGTCTGAGCTAAACGGTATTTAACAGAGAAAGCCTTACAACAGGTAAGGTAAATAGTATCTAACTGAAAAGGCACTTTATAGTAACAACACTCAATTCAGGAACTTGTATTTTATTTCTTACACCAGGAGCTCCGCGCGGGTGTTTTATCCTTCAGAAAACCCTGATTCCCGGGCAGCGGTCGGTTTGTAGCTCTATGCGGAGCGCGTGAGCTCTGAAGATGGCAGGAACAGGAAAACATTTCCTGAAACACAACTCCTTTTCGGAGCTGGAGTTCCACAGCCATTCCCTCCCAGTCTCGGTGCGCGGGTTTTTTCAACAGACCCAGCGGCTTTGCCGAATCGGGCCCTGTCCGCGGGGCTCCGCAGGCACCGAGGGAAGTGAGACCAGGTCAAAACCTCTCAAAATAACAAAGGGATGTTTATTGTAATTTAAAGACTTTGAAAGGATTGCATTCTCGTTTGGTTTCTGTAATAGATGTGATTATAAATTCGTGCAATTAAAACATAGAAGGAAGTTATAGCAGATGATAGAATGTATATTTTCTATAACCCTGTGAGTATAAAAAGTAACCTTGATTCCCGGACTGGGACGGGCGTTCACCAAATACCGAGACATGCTTTGTATACAAACTAACATCTTGATTTACACCAGAAAGGAGGGTGGCTTGCCAGGATGTAGCTCCTTGAGCTAATCAGATCTTGGGCACCCGGACCATCAACCCACCATCAACCCACCATCAACACATCGATACCCATTCCGAGGGTGGACCCTGCATTTGACGACATCATCATCCCAAAAGAGGATTCCTGGAAAGTCCTTTCAGACTCGGCCCAGCACCGAGAAATCTGTTCAAGGTTCATCATCAAGTGAAAAGACTGGGTTTGAATTTGAAAACACAATACCTCTGCTGCCGGGAGGCACAAAATACAGTATAAGAACTCGGACTCAAACCCCAGCAACTCGTGGAACAGTGCGAGATAGCAACCCTGCTGTCAGTCGGCTGTTTCACCCAACATTCGAATGTTGTTCCCTGTGGCTGTCCCAGATAGATTTAAAATGGAAAAATAAAACTTATTATTTTTCTGTCCGATTGGCTAGTTGATCATTTATAACAGTTTCTAAGCAAAAAGTAAGAAATTTATTGCTTAGGGTAATTAAAAATCTCCCGGAAGCTGCATAAAGGCAGATGAAGTTACAGCTTCTTTGCTCCCTGCGTGCCACGTTTTTAATGAAGTTATGAGCAAGTTAGAGGTTCCAGCGAGCAGTCGCGTGACTGACCCCCGGCAGAAACCGTGGGTAGTCCCGCCGAAATCAGAGCTGCGCTCGGCCCTGCTGAGCCCATGACAGACCCCTCGCCAAGTCCCAGCGAACCTTTTGCGGGCTCCCTCGGTCCCACGCGTGGCTTGCCAAGTCTTGCAGATGTTCCCCTCGGCCGCACAGGGGGGCACCCTAGCCCGGACGGCTGCGCCCCCCCGAGCAAACTCATTTTGAACACGGCGTGGAATCAGGCAGTGTCCTTCAGCAGCACTGCGCATGTGCAGCACAGCCATCCGTACAGCAAAATGGCGGCGCCCTTCAAAGACCTTTCATGCAACAGAAGGCCTACTTCTTGTTGTTTTCCGTACAACAAAATGCCGGTGCCCTATCTGGAGCGTGCACATTTCCTCCGACGCCATTTTGTGACCACCGAGGCTTGCAGCCTCCAAGTACAGTGCCACCTCTGGCCCCTTCTATTCTTGCAAGGAGCGAGGTGGGAGAATGGAACATAAAGTTATACATGAATAGAAGGAATACTACAGCGAGGAAATGATTCTATCTCGGCAAAAGGGACAGATTTGCAAGATGCAGGCTCACTGAATCCAGAAATAGACCCCTCAAATTCTAAAGCACAAGATATTTCAGGAAACAGTTAAAAATCAATTAATTGGGCTGAAGTGAGGCGGAAAAGGATTAAAGAAAGAGATTTTGATGTCGTAAATTAGCAGCTCTTAATTGTGCCTTGTCGGGGAACTCAAAAAAGAGCCCTCGCCTCTTCCTCCGCGGTGGCCAGGGACACCGAGACCCCGGAGCAGGGACAGAGCGGCTCCACCGTCGTTGCCGCCGCTGTGCTCGCGGGCTGTGCCACCCCGCCAGCCAAGTACGGCCTGGTCCCTGCCTGACATCCCTCCCGAGCCAGCCGGCCCGGACGTAGAGAATGCAGCCACCGCCAAGAACAACGTGATTGACCACAGATAACCTGCAACTTGTCACATCACAACAGGTCGATTGCAGTTACAGGCCTGTCGGACACCGGCGCAGGAATTGGAGGAGCTGCATTGTGTTTGCAAAGTGAATATACAATTGCAGTAACAGGGCCAGAAAGGAAAATGGTAGCAATTCATTCCCTTGTAGTGCAAAAACCTATCACTACTGTGAGGAAGAGATGCTATCATAATGGATAGTAAAAATAGAAGTAAATTTTTAATTGGAGTCATGGATGCATTTACCACTCTGAAACTAACTTGGAAGACAAATAATCCTCTTTAGGCAGATTCGGGTAGAAAAGATTCAAGAGCAGACAGCTTCGCAGGGAAATGAAAAGACCTTGTCAGAAATCTCAAAGAAGAGAGTAACAGCAATCCAACAACCCGAAAACTTACTAAGAAATACAAGAGGAAATAGAAGAAACTTGAATATATTGTACAGGCATTTGCAAAATGCTGCAAAGTTGAATAGCAGTTTACCAAACTTTAGGTTGGTTTTTTTTTTAGTAAAGCTGCAGTTACTATGAGTTATACTCAAGGTTGTATTTATATTTTAATATAAATTAAGGGTTGATAGAGCTAAGCATAATTAAGCTCCACTGTGTTTTACTTAGAGTACTGTTATGTTATTGCTTTAGTATCCTTATGCTAAGTTTTCTTCAGATTAATTTTTATCAAGTTTGAGTTGTTTAATTCAAAATTCTTCTTAAGTTTTGTTAAAATATGCTTCTCTAAATTTCAAAGTATAGTTATGTTTTTTAGAAAAAAGGCAACTCCGCCTGAAGCAGATGTGATGACCTGCTAATGAACACGTTTGTAGGCGGAAGAGGATGCAGTTTGTTTGTATGCCTTGAAAACACATTGATATGAGGGGGGGAGTTTAAGTTAATTTTGTTTTTTGAAGGAATTCTAAATTTTTACAATTTTAAGGTTCCTGGAGAGATAAGAAGCAATAAATGCAATGCCTTATTACCTATCAAAGATTTTGACATAATCAGAAGTCTTAAACGTGAAGGTTGGCAAATTTGCCAGATGAGATTGCACAGGGTGCAGTTGCGAGAAGCTACTCAGCTGTTCCGCAGTCTGCCAAATTACACATTATTACATTTATTTTCAATAACCCTGCACTTTAAGAAGTTTTACTAAATTCTTGTTTTGGTGAAATTTGCAGTTGCCATGGGTTTTTCTCATAACCAATTTACTTATCAGTTTGCTATGCTTGTTGAGGCTTTTATCCCTCCAGTATACCATCCTGCGGTTAGTCTACTTACGGATTATTCACTTTTTCATTTTATTTTTGTGTTAATAATAGTAGAATAAGCTACATCTTGTCATATTTATAGTTGTACTGAGTATGATGGTTGACTTTGACTTTTCTTCAGGGTACCTTCTGTTTATTGAAGTAATAATTAAGCTACATTTTATTAATTTGAAGTCCTTTTAGGGCAGAGTTCTATTGAGTTCATCTTGTTGAGCTTCATTGCTGTCTAAATTCATTTATGCCAGGTTTGAGTGTTGTTCAGTCTGAGTTAGTATGGCTTTTCCTAGTCAGTTGTTCAGTGTTGTTCTTTTTTATGCATCCTGATACCCATGGGTTGTGGCCGTAAAGGCTGTGCAGGAGGCAGGACTGTTTGGGCTTTTCTGTGTTTTCTAGGGGTTCTTTGGGCCTCTTGATGTCTTTGAGCTTGGGCGGAAGGTGGAAGCTTTTGGGGCCCTTATTCTAGGTGGTAGAGAGACTCTCTGGTCTTTTTCTTCGTGGAGTGTTGCCCACCCTTGCTGTGGGATGCTGTGTGTCTTTTCAGCTTTGGATTGGGTTTATCAGTGCAGTCTCTTTTTGCTTCCATTCTGTTTTTTGGATTCCAACTAATTTGGTGAGAGCTCATAATTTTACCTCCCTTTTTGTTTCATTTTACAGTTATAAATACATGAATGTTTGGAATACATTGTCTCAACTTTTGCAAATAGTTACAACTGAGATAATTTTAAGAGAAAAGGTTACAGGTGGAAACAATCTTGAATCATGGGAGAGCACAGCCTTGAGCCATGGGGAACGGCCGAGAGCTGGGAAGTATATTGCATCCGAGGAGACACGGGCCATGGTGTGAAGAACCATTGACTTCACCCCTGGTAAGTCACAGCTGTGTTTTGAGTGTGATAAAGGAATGGGATAGCTAGTCGGAGGAAGATCTGAGGAAGAAGGAATTGAAGATATTGCAAGAATGGTTTGGGAAGACTACATGACTGACCAAATGGGAGAGAGACTTACTGCTGTGAGGAATCTGCTGTAAGGTCAGTCTGGGTCTGCAGTTGGACCCCGCAGTAGGAGTTTTGCAGTCATAGTCGAGCAAGGTGAAGGCCTACGGTTAGAGGCAGTAAAGGAATACTTACTGTATTCTACTGTCATACTCCTACTAGAATGAGACATTAATTTTTAAACTAGATATTGCTGAGGTAAGATAGACAAACTTCCCTCTACTAACAGAAGCTGGATTTAAGGAACCGATAAATCATGAGGCCTGTTTATGTATTCTGACTAATCAATAGACTCCAAGAATACAATACAATCATAAATCAAACAGCCCTGGAAAAACAGGATTCAGTTGTCATTAGCACTAAAAGGTTAAAAAGTCAAAGCGAGGAAGATCCATCTTACTTCATCATTTTGAGACCCCGCCCCATAAAAAAGACCACGGACCCACTTCAAAGAACAAACTACACATGCTTAATAGCTTTTTGGCTAATTACCATACGAAGTGTGGAATGGGATGTACCAGAGTTATGAATATGTTTTGGGGTGCGTATCTCTTTGGTCAGCCCGGTGTTCGGCTGGACCACCTGGTAACTGTGACACGCCACAACAGAATCGATTTGTGAGCTCTTGGCTCAGCAGCACCCTGACTCTCGCTGTCACAGCCATGGTATAAATGAAAGAGGGGACTCTCGGAGGTTCGGGGAACAGAGGTTTATTCGGGGGTCACAGGGGAACCCCTTACCTCAGGCCCGGTGCCTCAGGAGAGACACCTCAGGAGAGACCTCAGGAGAGACCCCAGACGTGGGCTGCAGGGGGGTTTTGTCCAGGACAGGTTCAAGGGGTGGGTACAAACTATAAACCAATGAAACAAAGCAAAGCAACAAATGCCAACTGAATTACCTAACTACTAACAAATCAAAGGTAATTTGGGGAGGGGTCTCGGGGGAATCTGCCAACTGCAGGCCAAATCTCCTCGAAGGTTCTGGACCTTGGAGATAGGGACTCAGTGATGGACAGAGGAAAGAAGGATACATTGGAGAGGATGGGCAGGGATCATCATGGGGAGAGGACCAATAGGAAACAGTCTCTGGGCAAAGACCAGGGAGGCATAGAAACCCTTATCAACTTATGATAAGAGAAAACTCCAAGACAAGGAGCCCATATGGGGAAACTAAAACTATACTAAACTTATTAAAACTTTTAAAACCAAATCCTGCAACCCCACAAATATGTATTTGTGTTATGGGTATTCAATACTCCTGTACATAAAAAGACCCTGTGATCATCTGTAAATTGCGCGTGTGTATTTGGGAGCTATCCCGCACGCTGCCCAGCGTCGTAATAAACATACACTTTCTAACTTTAAACTGTTAGAGAGTCTTTGTCCGTCATAGTTGGATATCGATATTAGATCAATATCCTTATTTTTAATAAATCATTTGGCAACCGCGCCAGGACCTGCTCTCTCTGGCCGAGGGGCCATCGGGGTCTGGGACCCCTCAGGGCGCCCGCCCAGAATTTCCTGGGAAGAGGGCTCCCGCGGACCCGCTGACACCCCGGGGAAAGACCAGAGCCTGCTGGAACTACAGAAAAAAGGTATGTTTAAAGAAATTTGAATTAAAAATCAGGTACCTTTGAATAGAGGCAGCTTATAAGTCATAAGAGATGTCTTATGCAAAGCAGAGGCCTGTCTGGGTTTTGGAAACTCCGCGGAGTATTGGTTGTTGTTGTTCCAGGTAAAGCTGGTAACTTGTGGCTGCCTCCCCAGTAGGGAGGGGCAGAGGCGGCAAGAGACCGCCAGTGTTGTTGGTTTTAGGAGCAGTGGTGGCTCCGATTTCAGTTTGTAGTTTAAAAGGTGCACCTTGGTAATCCATACTCTGAGGGGCTAGCCCGAGTTTTGAGACACGAAGGGTCCCTTTTTGGGTCGTGATCCCGCGCGCCGGATGTGTGTGTGTATTGCGGACGGATCCTGTCTGTCTGGTGGTCCTGTGGTTTTGTGATTGTGTGTGCTTAAGTGGAAAAAAAAGGAATCATTTGTGTACCGTATGTGTTATGGTGTGTGAAGGTTTGTGTCGTAGGCGTTTTAGTTTGTGTGATTTTGGAGTGTGCTACTAACCTTTGTAAGTGTTGTTGGAAGTTTTGCAAGTTTAAAGTTGTGAAAGGTTTTTAAAATCCCCGCCAGAATCAGCGGAGGGATATCGTTGCTTGGAAGGGCGGAAGAATTTGTTGTGTTTAGCTGTGAATTGAATTGTGTGTAATTTTGACTGTGTGTTAGCAACAGAGTTTTGACTGGTGAGACGAATTTTTGTGTGTGTGTGTGTGTTGAAGCTGTTTATTTTGTGTTTTGGAGGAGTGAGAGGCGGAGAGGGTTTTTTTTTCCTCTCTCTTCTTTAAAACGACAGTGATCGAGCAGGAATCTGAGTTGCCCTGGTAACCGGCAGAGAGACAGAATTTATAGCCTTAGGCTGTGTCTTTAGGCTCTTTGTGAAATTCTGAAAAGCCTAATGTGTTCATTTTAACTATTGTTTGTTTGTGGAGTGCAGTTTTAATTGTAAAAAGAGCCAGAACCGCCTGAGATCGGGACCCCCTCCCCTTCCTCAGTGCGGAAGGATTTGTAGAGTGTTTTGGTTGGGATTCGTAAGATTCTCGGAGACACTGTGTTAAAATCGTTGGCTGAGTGTGTTTGAAGTTGTCAGAAACCCGTTGTTTTGTGAGCTTGAAAATTGCTGGTACACAGAACAAGTTTTGGTGGAGGGGAGAGGACCTGGTCTGGTGGTTTTGTGCAAGAAAAGCAGAGAACCCAGAACTTATGCCTAACGCCGGCAGAAGTGGCTGAAGGATTTTTAGTGCTGAGATACGCAGGCGAAATAGTTCACGCTGCGTCCTGTAGCATTCTGAGTTGGGGGGGGGCAGAGATCTGTCCAATAATCCGAAAGGCTTTAGGACGAGTTGTAACCACGGTTCGCACAGCTTTCAGCATAGCGTGGAATCGTGAAATTTCTGCTGAAACTCGGCTACTACTTTGCAAAATTTTCATTTGTCCCTTGGTAACAGCACGGCGAGAAATACGACTGGTTCTCGGCTGCACGCTTGCTACTGGGTATGGGAAGTTAATTGCAATTTTCAAACGTATTTTGGTGATAATATATCCAGAGCAAAACATGACAGAGGATTTAGTTTAATGAGTGATTGATAACCAGCAATTTGGGTGAAGTGCCTGGCTTATTTTGTGGAGCTTTTTGTTTCTTTGTTTGTTTGGTTGGTTTGGTTTTGTTTTTTTAAATAATAAAAAGGAGGGGGTTTTTTTCTCTTCTTCCTTTTTGTATAACCATAAGTTCTTTCCTCAACAGCTGATGCTTCGAGCCTTGTTTTGAAGAACGACATACTGCTAACTTTTTTTTCTTTTTAAAATTAACAAGCTGGTTTTTCTTCCTTTTGCTGGTTAAACTGTATGCTCAGGAATAGGAGGCACAAGAATTGGGAGGCTGGTTCAGAAGAGTTCCCCTGCCCAAGGATGGGATTTCAGAAATCTTAAAGAAACCAGTAAAAATTCTTGAAGTTGAGTGTTGCCAGCATATTTTTGTACCAGAGGAATACCAAGTGGAACTTAAGAACGGGATAAGATCAAAAAGCATTGGGAAAAGAAAATTCTAAACATGGGGGCAAATGAGAGCAAAGAGATTCCCAGAGGAAGCCCTTTGGGGTGCATTATAATACACTGGAAAGAGCTGGTGGGCTATGATGATACAGAAACCAAAAGGGAACTGGTTAAGTTATGTACACAGTGGTGGCCACTCTATAAACTTGATGAGGGAGTGAAGTGGCCAGGAAATGGTACACTGCACTATGAGACACTATTACAGTTAATGCTTTTCCTGCGGTGGGAACAAAGGTGGTCAGAGGTGACTTATGCAGATATGTTTTTCAGCCTTCGAAATCACCCTGAGTGGCAAAGGGATTGTAGAATGAGGCCACCATCTGATCCTTTAGTATTGGCCCTTGAAAAAGATAATAAAGCTACTAAAGGGAAGCCCAAACGGTGTTGCAGCACCTGCTCGATAAATCAGAGGTGCACACACCCTGACAAGGTATACCAAATAGAGGTTTTAGAACAAGAGACAGAAGGCATACTTAAACCACCCCCAAAGAGACAGGAAAGGAGGAGGGTGGTGGGAAATGCAGACTCAGAACCACCATTAACCCCAACTTCCCCTGCTTCATCTCTAACTTCACC
>JANPWX010017395.1:9746-21802 GCA_024734555.1 Trochalopteron elliotii
AATGGTGGAGTGCCCATCCCTGGAGGGGTCCCAGCAATTCCTGGAGGTGGCACTCAGAGCTCTGGGCTGGGGACAAGGTGAGGATCTATCAGAGGTTCTCCCTCTGTGGACTGGAATTGGAAGCAGGAGGTGCTTGCAAAACTTTCCTAAAATATTAGTCTGACCCTAAAAAAATGCACTTTCCTTAGAAAACCAATTTATCCCATCCCTGGGGGTGTCCCAGCAATTCCTGGAGGTGGCACTTGGCGACAAGGTGGGCATCGGGCACCGCTGGGACTCCATGACTCTGGAATGCTTTTCCAACCTCAGAAATCCTGGGATTGCCCCCAAAACCACCCCCCCTGTCCCTGGGATACCTCAGCATCATACTCCCAGAGCTGGTTGCCCCTCAGGTGGTGGCACTTGAGCATGAGGACGGGCCCGTTGAGCCGCGACACGTCCAGGCACAGATCGTCCGTGCGGATCTCCTTGTCGGCCGTGTAGGAAAACACCTGGAACACAGACAGGCATGGAAAAGGGATGGGAATGCCAACCTGGGAGTGACCACGGCATGGCTCAGGAGATGGAGCCCTTCATCAGAGAAATCCACTGGAATTCAGGGCAAGGGAAAGGCTTCCCATTGGAGAAATCCATCGGAATTCAAGGGAAGGGAAAGGGTTTTTTTTGGAGAAGTCCATCAGAATTCAGGGGAAAGAAAAGGTTTTCCCATTGGAGAACTCCACTGGAATTCAGGGGAAGGGAAAGGTTTTTTATTGGAGAAATCCATTGGAATTCAGGGGAAGGTTTTTCATTGGAGAAATCCATTGGAATTCAGGGAAGGGAAAGGGGTTTTTTTGGAGAAGTCCATCAGAATTCAGGGGAAAGAAAAGGTTTTCCCATTGGAGAATTCCACTGGAATTCAGGGGAAGGGAAAGGTTTTTTATTGGAAAAATCCATTGGAATTCAGGGGAAGGTTTCCCATTGGAGAAATCCATGGGAATTCAGGGGAAGGTCTTCCATTGGCGAAATCCATCAGAAATAAAGAAGGGAAAGGTTTCCCTTTTCTCCAATGGAGAAATCCACTGGAATTCAGGGAAGAGAAAGGAATTTTTTGAGAAATCCATTGGAATTCAGGGGAAGTTTTTTCATTGGAGAAATCCATTGGAATTCAGGGAAGGAAAAGGTTTCCCATTGGAGAAATCCATGGGAATTCAGGGGAAGGGAAAGGATTTCACTGGAGAAATCCATCAGAATTCAGAGGAAGGGAAAGGTTTTTATTGGAGCAATCCATCAGAATTCAGGGGAAAGGGAAGGATTTCTTTGAGAAATCCCTCTGAATTCAGGGGAAGGGAAAGGTTTTCTATTGGAGAAATCCATTGGAATTCAAGGGAAGGGAAAGGTTTTCCATTGGAGAAATCCACTGGAATTCAGGGGAAGATTTTCCATTGGAGAAATCCATTGGGATTCAGGGGAAGGGAAAGGTTTTCCATTGGTGAAATCCATTGGGATTCAGGGGAAGGGAAAGGTTTTTTATTGGAGAAATCCACTGAAAATAAAGAAGGGAAAGGTTTTTTATTGGAGAAATCCATTGAAAATAAAGAAGGGAAAGGTTTTTTATTGGAGAAATCCATCGGAATTCAGGGGAAGGGAGAGGATTTCATTGGAGAAATCCATTAGAATTCAGGGGAAGGGAAAGGATTTTTTTGGAGAAATCCATTGGAATTCAGAGGGAGGGAAAAGTTTCCCATTGGAGAAATCCATCAGAAATAAAGAAGGGAAAGGTTCTCCATTGGAGAAATCCATTGGAATTCAGGGAAGGGAAAGGTTTCCCAGCCCAAAAAGCAGCGAGATGAGGCCAAGCTCCAGTGAGGCCAAGTGAGGATGGAGGAAGTGACAGGAGGAGATCACAGGAGTTGGGATGAAGCTCCAGGATAAATCAGGGATGGGAACATGGAGCATCCCAGCCTTTCCCAGCAGGAAATGTGGCCAGGAGCAGGTGTCTGGAATACCAGAGCTACCAGGGAATTGTCACCGTGCCAGGCTGGCACCAACCCCCAGAAAATTCTACACATAAATAATGAAAGGTTATAATTAATTAAAATAGAATTAATTGAAAATATGCTTAAAAGTCCCTTAATCATAATTTACATCCCCAAGCCCATCTGGAGCAGCCATGCTAATTTAAATATCCACTGGGATATGCAAATTTTATTCTAATTAAGGCAGAGTCATTGGTCACAAGACCAAGAATTCCATCCACTTTTCTACTCCCTTTCCAGCTTCTCCAAATGAAACACTCCCACACTATTGGAATTCCACTAAGGAACTCAACTCCCATGAATATCCTGGATATTTATTTTCCCCACACACATTCAGAACAGATGGATCCAGCCACATTTCTGGAGATCCCATTTCATTCTTATGAAAATCAATTCAAATTCCTGATCGAATTTCCTGATGTTTGTGCCTGGAATGTTAAATTTATTATTAAATGACAGCAGGATTCTATCCAATATATTCACTGGGATACTTCCCATGGATATGCACAAACATTCCTCCAAAAATGTGGAGCTGAAATTGAAGGAAATGGCCGAGAGTCCTCTTAAAACCCTTCAAGCTCGAAACCGAACATATTTTGGAATTTTCATCGATTATTTTGATATTACCTTCACACAAAATCTAAAATAGAATTGAAATAGATTATCTAAAATACTCCAAAGGAATTCTTGGAGAAATCAGCCACTTTTCCCTGTTTTTATTTACCTGGTTCCCTCCCATGCCGTGGCAGTTGAAAAATCCCACTTTCTCGTTCTCCTTGCGGCCCATGTTGTCCAAGCACTGGTTGGTTTCAACATTCCTGATCTGGAGAAAGGAAAGAGGTGAAATATTCCTTAAAATATTCCCTGGACCTGCCAGATTTGTGCAGAAAACTGCAATTTGTGAACAGATCCTGTTCCCAAAGAGTCATGGAATGGTTTGGGTTGGAAGCGGCCCCAAAGGCCAGGGAAACCTCTCACTATTCCATGTCCATGAGGGAATTCAGGATGATTACCCCAAATCTGTTGAAATCTCCATTCTTTTTCTCCCTGTTTATCCCAGAAAACAGCAAAATATCCACTGGGGAAATGCAGTTTGAGGCCTGGTGCTGCTCTCCTTTGATTTACACCATTTTTTCCTTGGATTTGAGCCCAGGAGGAGCCATCCAGGGCAGGACATGGATCATTTATGGCCTAATGATGCTACTCCAGCTTGGATGGATCAAATCCTGCCCAAATCTCTTCTGAAAGGCACGAAAATGTCCAAAAAAAATGCACTTCCAATGCCTTAAAACTTCCCCATTTCTGTGCTGCTGCCTGGGCTTTAAGGCTGTGATTCCCTTTTCCTGCTCCACTGGAAGAGCCAAGCAGGGCTTTAATTCCCAGCTCCTGCCTGAGCTGCTGTTTCCATGGGAACTGAGGCCACACTGCACAAGTCAGGTGTTTTAATCACTATTTTCTGCCTTCCTCATCCCATTTTCCAGCCTGACAACGTGGCACAATTCCACTTGTATTTGACATTCCCATGACAAGTCCTTTGCTGGCTGGAAACCCCCATTTCCCTTTATTTTGGCAGGATTAAACCTGGAATCCTCCAGAGCCTTTTATTCCTGCCTACAATGGCAAATTTCAATGGGAAATCACTTCCCTGGATGTCAAAAAAAAGCCCATTTGTTCCTTGGGGTGTTATTCCAGGATTGTTATTCCATCATCATCAAATCAATCCATCCCAGAGCTTTCAAAAGGCAGCGTAGGAACGACTCAGGGTAATATTTTTAACTGTGAATTTGTTGAATCTGAAAGAAATTCCAGCCCCCGGTGGTCCCAGAGCCTTGGGATTACCAGGAATGTCCAAGATCCTCAGCTCCAGGCTGGAAAACACTCAGTGAACAAACATTTCTTTGAAAAAAACAATCCAAACAAAGATATTTTTAGTCTCTTTCTAAGCAGTAAATGAGGATGGAAGGTTCCTCTCAAGGGCTGCGTATTCATTGTGTCAAAATATTAACCCCAAACTTCACTCTTCCAATCTCCTGCTCCATTTGGGAGATAAATTTGCCTGGTGAACATTTGGATTAGACACTCAACTGAAAGGGAGATTTTTAATAACATGGAATATGTTTGGAACAGCAACTTCTCCTTGAAAAGGACTTAAAAAAACAGAAATAAAGAGAAATAAGAAATCAAGAGGAGTAAGAGAGAAGAAGGGAACTCCAGCACCTGGGTCTTGGCTCCAAAGCCACCTCATCCCCTTGGGAATGGATCCATTGGCTCTGGACACCTCTTGCTCTCCTGTACAACTGGTTTCTTGTACCTACTGGTTCTCCTTACCAACTGGCTTCCAGTTCTTACTGGTTTCCTGTATTACAGGTTCCCTTTATTTACTGGTTTCCTGCATTGCTGATTTCCTTTACTCACTGGTTTCCAGTACTATTGGTTTCCTAGAGTTACTGGTTTCCTGCAAAATTGATTCCCTGCACTTACTGGTTTCTGTACTTACTGGTTCCCTTTATTTACTGCTTTGCTGCACTTCTTGGTGCCCTGGATTTACTGGTTTTCTTTACTTGCTGGTTTGTTGTAGTTGCTGGGGTTACCTGTAAGATTCCTTTCCTTTGCTTACTGATTTCCAGTTCTTACTGCCTTCCTTTATTTCTTGGTTTTTCTGCTTTCCTTGACTTCCTGCTTTGTTGTAGTTACTGGTTTCCTTCACTTACTGGTTTCCTGTTCTAGCTTTGCTTAGAGGTCTTTTGTATTCCACGTTTCCTGCACAGACTGATGTCCTTTAATTCCCGGTTTCCTCTATTCCTGGTTTCCTGAAATTCCTGGTTTGCTTTTCTTCCTAGTTTTCTTTCTCCACTGGTTTCCCTTCTCCACTGCTTTCTTTCCTTTAGTGGTTTCCCTTCTCTACTGGTTTCCTTCCTCTGCTACGTTCCTTTCCTTTACTGGTTTCCTCTCCCTACTGGTTTCCTTCCCCCACTGGTTTCCCTTCTCCACTGCTTTCCACTCCCTACTGGTTTCCCTTCTCCACTGGTTTCCTTCCTTTACTGGTTTCCTTCCTCCACTGGTTTCCTTTCCTCCATTGGTTTCTCTTTCTCCACTGGTTTCCTTCCTCTACTGGGTTCCCTTCTCTACTGGTTTCCCTTTCTCTCCTGGTTTCCTCTCCCTACAGGTTTCCTTTACTCGTTTCTCCTCCCTACTGATTTGCTCTCCCTACTGGCTTCCTTCCTCCACTGCTTTCCTTTCCTCCACTGCTTTCCTTTCCTCCACTGCTTTCCTTTCCTCCACTGCTTTCCTTTTCTCCACTGGTTTCCTTCACTGCTTTCCTTTTCTCCACTGGTTTCCTTCACTGCTTTCCTTTTCTCCACTGGTTTCCTTCACTGCTTTCCTTTCCTCCACTGCTTTCCTTTCCTCCACTGCTTTCCTTTCCTCCACTGCTTTCCTTTCCTCCACTGCTTTCCTTTTCTCCACTGCTTTCCTTTTCTCCACTGCTTTCCTTTTCTCCACTGCTTTCCTTTTCTCCACTGGTTTCCTTCACTGCTTTCCTTTTCTCCACTGCTTTCCTTTTCTCCACTGCTTTCCTTTCCTCCACTGCTTTCCTTTCCTTCACTGCTTTCCTTTCCTCCACTGCTTTCCTTCACTGCTTTCCTTTTCTCCACTGCTTTCCTTCACTGGTTTCCTTTTCTCCACTGGTTTCCTTTTCTCCACTGGTTTCCCTTCTCTCCTGCTTTCCCGCCCTCCCGGCCGTGCCCCGTTCCCGGTGTCCCGCGTTCCCGGTGTCCCGCGTTCCCGGTGTCCCCCAGCAGGGCACTCCCGTACCTCTCCCAGGGAGTAGTAGCGCCGCGGGATCTGCGAGTCGGGGTAGACGTTCTCCAGGTACCAGGAGAAGGGTTTGCAGCCCAGGCTCTCCCTCAGGGCTTTCCTGACGGAAACGTCTCCGTAATCCACCTTCACCACCCCTGGAATGGTGAGACAGGAGCTGTCAAACATCCCCGCTGGGAGGGGAAAATCCCGGAGCTGCCTCCAGCTCCTCGTGATTCCAATCCCTGTGCTGGGATTGGGAGCAGCAGGATGCGAGGGGTGAGTCCCTGCCTCTCCATGGAGGTGTGCAAAGGGTAATTTAATAATTAACTCGTTAATGAAACCAAGTGAAATGCTTGGAAAATTATCCCTTTTCATTCCTTTGTCAATGCAGAGAGGCAGGACCACAGAATTCCTTGATTTCTTCATATTCCAAAATAATGAAAAGACCTCTTTGCATTTTTACAAACCACTTTTCCCTGCACTCTCCTCACAGGAATAACTCAGACAAGGTGGGCAGGCCCTGACAAAGATTCCCAGAAAAGCTGTGGTTGCCCCTGGATCTCTGGAAGTGCCCAAGGCCAGCACCTGAGCTGCATTTCCTTGGAGCACCCCATGGCTCTTCCCACTCTTTGTGTCCATCTCCAGCCACCACAAAAGGTCCCAAAGGAGCAGGAACAAAGCCAGACCTGGCTGGGCAACAGCAGGATCAGGACACAGGTTTTCATGGAATCACTGAGGCTGGAAAAACATCCCAAGGTCATGGAGTCCAGCCTGTTCCCAATGCCCACCTTGTCCCCAGGAGCCACCTCCAGGAATTGCTGGGACACCTCCAGGGATGGGCACTCCAAACCTCCCTGGGCAGCTCTTCCCAATCCTGGAGCACCTTTTCCATGGGGAAATTCCTGCTGAAGTCCACACACATGGAGATTCCAGCTCCAAACCAGCTCAGAACCACCAGCTCCCAATGGAGGAAAGGAAGGAGGAAAGGAAGGAGGAAAGGAAGGAGGAAAGGAAGGAGGGAGGGAGAGGAGGGGAAAACTGCTGGAAACCAGTGTCTGTGGAGGGAATATTTTGGGCACAGTTTTGTGTTCCAGGAGAGGATCCCAATCCCACTTTTTGCCCTCCCACACAGGCAGGGAAGAGCCTTTTCTGCAGCCAGATAATTGTGAGGATTTGCTGTGATTTAGGAGGAAAATCCCTCCCAGTTTCCTCTCCCAGGATAACATGAACCTCATCTGACCCAAGCTGGGACAGGCCCACATGCAGCAGCTCCTGGATTCCCGATTCACCCATTTCCTTCCTTTCCTAAGAAAGAGGTTTCCTTTAATCCCATCTCAAGTGTTTCCAGGATTTCTGGGATTTCTGAAGCCCTCCTGAATTATTTGGCTCATGAGCTGCAGGCCCTGAGCCAGGCTCTTCCCAAGGAAAACTCCAATCCCTCATTAATGCAGGGTTACAATAAACCCAAAAGAGGAGTTTTCCTCACTGCTTTGGGACTTTTTTCCTGGTTTTTTTTTTTTTTTTTCTTTTTTTAAATCCAGCTTGGATTTATTATTAAAAACTCTGGCTCCTGACTCAGCACAAATAAAGATTTCCTTGTTATCCACACCAAAACAGGAGAAGGCCCCAATTAAAAATATGCTCAAGATCCCAAAAATTACAGCTGAGCTCTCCAGCAGAATTCTATTTTCCCAGGGAACTGGATTGCTCCAGACTTTTAATTTGGGAGTTAATTAGGAGGTGTGCCCCTTATTATGCTGAGAAATCTATTTCCCACTGGGAGCAGCCCCTGGCTCCTCTCTCCTGGGATCTCAGGGATGGGATGAATCAGCTCCCAGAGGAGGTGGGGGTTGAGGATAACAGAGCCCTCATTACCAACAGGCAAATTCCTTTGTTCTCCCAGAGAATTATCCAGAGATCTCCATTTTCCTCATTATTAGGAAGGAAAATGGATCAAAGAGCGGATTAAAAATATTTAGGAATATTTTTTTATATTTAGGAATGCCCTACTAAAAAAAAAAAATCTATTATTTCCTACTTCTTTTCACAGGAAATTTCCATGAAAATATTAATTTTATTTCTCTTTCTCCTCCATTTCCTTCTTAATACTGGAGAACCACCTCATTATATTATGTATATTAATTAATACAGATATTAATAAATAATTTGGGAAGAGATCAGGGAATACGAAGACTACCTATTCCTAAACTCTTCCACATGACTGAAATTTGGAATACAAACCCTTGTCACTGGCAGTGACCTAATTCCAGCCTTTCCCTGCAATCCAATTTTCTCCAAGGGTGCTTAGAGGAATTTTGTATCAAATCCTGGGAATGTGTAACTGGGAAGAGGAGAGGTCACTTCTAGCAGCACTGAATTCCAGCTGATTTGGGCTCCTTCCAGAAGGGAAAACCAGTTTTTTCCTCATGGAAAAACAAGGAATAACCTCACCATAAATACAAAAACCAGGTCGGCACTTCATCCTACTTTTTGTGTTTTAAAGGAACAGCTTCCTTAAAAATCGATGGGACAAAATCCATAAGGGAGAGATCCATAAATATATATATATATATATATTTACACCATTATTGGGTGCTTCAAATGAGCACAGACTTTTTAAAATTTAATTTTCCACCTTGTTAAGGGATTTCCAGGATAGATTGGGAATATTCTATGAAAACATCCCACACAGTTGCAGGAGAACTGGGATTCCACAAGCAGAATCCCAGAGATTCTTCCCAGCTGGGATTAAGTGCTGGCTCCTGATATCTTGAACCCCTGGAAAAAGCAAAGTCCTGGAGCAGCCTGTGGGAAAACCAAAGTACTGGAAGAGCAGGAATTCAGCTGGAACAGGTGAGGGATAACAGCAGGAAAACGTGCAGGAGAAGCAGCAAAAAACTCACACGGATATTACTGACTTGCCAGGGAAAATTGAAACTGACTCTGCCATGGAATTTCATTGGGAAGGAAGTTTGAAGATGGGAAAATGGGAAAATTTATCCCAAGATAAAGTAGTAATGACACTTCCATAGGCCATGGGTGCTCCCTGCCACACGTGGGGAAAAAAATTCCAGGTGTTGTGCTTCAAAGAGTTCCTGCTCTCCATGATGGGACCTCTACTGTCCTTCCCACTGATCCCATGAGGATTTTAGGGATAACCTGGGCCTCTCCTGAAAAGAGAGACTCTGAGGGGCTGGAGTGTGGCCAGGGAAGGGAAGGGAGCTGGGAAAGGGCTGGAGAATTCCTGAGGGAGCTGGGAAAGGGCTGGAGAATTCCTGAGGGAGCTGGAAAGGGCTGGAGAATTCCTGAGGGAGATGGGAAAGGGGCTGGAGAATTCCTGACAGAACTGGGAAAGGGCTGGAGAATTCCTGAGGGAGCTGGGAAAGGGCTGGAGAATTCCTGAGGGAGATGGAAAGGGGCTGGAGAATTCCTGAGGGAGCTGGAAAGGGGCTCAGCCTGGAGAAAAGGAGGATCCAGAGGGATCTTTTCCCTCTCTGGAATTCCCTGCCAGGAGGGGACAGCCGGGGGGGATTTGGGATCTGCTCCAGGGAACAGGGACAGGAGGAGAGGGAACGGCCTCAGGCTGGGCCAGGGGAGCTCAGGGTGGATATTTGGGACAATTCCTTCATGGAAAAGGTGCTCAGGTGGAATCCCCATCCCTGCAGGGATTTCCCAGCCCTGTGGATGTGACACCTGGGGCAGTGCTGGGAACGGCTGGACTCAAAAACTTCGGACAACTTTCCCAACCCAAAAAACTCCACGACACCTCCCACTCCCAGCTCCCCTTTTTTCCAGGAAACCTTCCAGACCACGATACAACCCCAAACCCAGCCATACCCGGGGAGATGATGTAGAAGAAATCCTTGAACTCATCCATCCACACCTCGGCCAGCCGTCGGTTGTTCTTGTTGATGACGTGGCCGGTGCCCCCCGGGAAGGTGTAGGGGGTGGCCTTGCGGAACACGTGTCCCACGTGGGAGCAGGTGACAATCTCCAGGGAGCCCCCACACTGCCAGATCTGCAATGGGAACATGGAAAATGTGAAGGAAAACAGCCCCAAATCCAGCAGGGGTTGATACTTCAGGAGCTGTGTCCCTGTTGGTGTCCCCACCCAATTTATCAGGAATTTGAAGGGAATTTTTGGGAAAATTCAGGGATTCAGCTCTGGGTGGCAACAAACATGAGGGTGAGGTGGGTGGGATTTTGGGCCTTAATTCAAATCCAATCAGGAATGTTTGGGAGGAGTTTAATGGGAGAAAAAGGACTTTTGAAAGGACACTCTGGAATTTACAGCACATTTCAGCACGCAGGAATTCTATGGATAAAAAAGAAGAGCCAAGAAAAGACAATTTTAACTGGGTTTTCCTCCTCTTCCCCAAAATACAGACTTCAGACCCAGCCACACTCCAAGGAGCAATAAAGACAATTTTATCTGAATTTTTTCCAGCTCTTCTCCAAAATCCACAGAGTTTAGGCCCAGCCATACTCCAGGGAGGAATAAAGGCAATTTTAACTGGATTTTTCCTGCTCTTCCCCAAAATCCATGGAGTTTTAGCCCAGCCACACTCCAGGGTTGCTTCCATTTCCATGGATTATTTCAGGAGAATTGTGAGGGTGAACTGGGTGGGTTCACCCAGCAGCTCAAATCCAATTGGGAATGTTTGGGAGGAGTTGAATGGGGGAAAAAAAAGGACTTTTAAAAGGGACACTCTGGAATTTCCAGCACATTTCACTGCCTCACACACCGCACCATACAGGAATTCTATGGAAAACAACTAGAAAATGAGAATTTTATCTGGATTTTGCTGCTCTTCCCCAAAATCCATGGAGTTTTCCCCCAGATCTATGGAGAATTTTATCTGGATTTTCCTGCTCTTCCCCAAAATCCACGGAGCACAGGCCCAGCCACACTCCAGGGGACAATAAAGACAATTTTGACTGGATTTTTCCTGCTGCTCCCCAGAGTGGAAGTGATGGGAATGGGTCACTTGGATTTGTGTCCTTGGAGCACAAAAAGGCCCCATCCTGCTGGGAAAGGTGTCATTCCCTAAGGGATTCATGCAGGGCATGGATTTTCCAGGATTTTGTAATATTTAAAGGGACAGAGCAGAACTTGTACCCACACACTCACATATATACGTAGAAATTTTCACATATTTTGATATACACTTATTTATACATATTATATAAGTATAAAAATATATATATAAAATATATCTATTACAATGTATTTATCATGTATTTTGTTTTTCCAGATGGAAATTTTCCCTTTCCAGTGCTGAGCTGAAACCTGTGCTTGGGATAATATACAACATGATGGAATTTAGAACTTTGGGGTTAAATAAAAGAATATTTTGCTGCTGGATCACTATGGAGTGAGACAGGCTGGGAATCTTGGGATTATTTTACTTGGAAAAGATTTCCAAGATCATTGAGTCCAATGTTAATCATGTCCACCACCGATCCATGTCCTCATTCCACAGCTTTTAAATCCTCAGGGATGGGACTCCACCCCTGGCCTGGGCTTTAGTCCCCTCCCAAGGAGCCAGAAGGATCCAAATAATTTATTTCAGTTATTTATTTTAATTATTTATTTTAATGATTCATTTTAATTAATGTAAATATTTTAATTATTTATCTTAATTATTTCCATTATCTATTTCAATTATCGATTTCAATTATTCATTTCAACTAATTATTTATCTCAAATATTTATTTCAATTATTTCAGTTCCATTGTTTATTTTAATTATTTATGTTAAATATTTATTGCAATTATTTCAATTATTTCAGTTCCATTTTTTATTTTAAGTATTTATCCCAAATGTTTACTTCAATTATTTCAATTATTTTAATTCCGTTTATTTCAATTATTCATCTCAAATATTTATTTCCATTGCTTATTTCATTTTTTTAATTTCAATTATTTATTTCAAATATTTTAATTATTCCAAACTTTTTATTTTTGATTATTTGATTACAATTATTTGACGTCCTGGTGTTAAATCCCTGAGGTTTTGGGGAGTTTTAAACAGGAGCTCTGGTGTAACCCTGGAATTAAAGCTCCTTGTCAGGGACCTGAGTTCCCATGGCAACCAAGGGAGACTGAGTTAATTAGGGCTCCCTCCATGTCCACAATTCCAGGAGAACCAGGAGGGAATTGGTTCTGTGGGATCAGCAGCAAAATATCCCTGTGATAATTCCAAGGGACTCAGGGGGAACTCTGGGATGAGGGGGGGGG
>JANPWX010017396.1:10426-23136 GCA_024734555.1 Trochalopteron elliotii
AATGGTGGAGTGCCCATCCCTGGAGGGGTCCCAGCAATTCCTGGAGGTGGCACTCAGAGCTCTGGGCTGGGGACAAGGTGAGGATCTATCAGAGGTTCTCCCTCTGTGGACTGGAATTGGAAGCAGGAGGTGCTTGCAAAACTTTCCTAAAATATTAGTCTGACCCTAAAAAAATGCACTTTCCTTAGAAAACCAATTTATCCCATCCCTGGGGTGTCCCAGCAATTCCTGGAGGTGGCACTTGGCGACAAGGTGGGCATCGGGCACAGCTGGGACTCCATGACTCTGGAATGCTTTTCCAACCTCAGAAATCCTGGGATTGCCCCCAAAACCACCCCCCGTGTCCCTGGGATACCTCAGCATCATACTCCCAGAGCTGGTTGCCCCTCAGGTGGTGGCACTTGAGCATGAGGACGGGCCCGTTGAGCCGCGACACGTCCAGGCACAGATCGTCCGTGCGGATCTCCTTGTCGGCCGTGTAGGAAAACACCTGGAACACAGACAGGCATGGAAAAGGGATGGGAATGCCAACCTGGGAGTGACCACGGCATGGCTCAGGAGATGGAGCCTTTCATCAGAGAAATCCACTGGAATTCAGGGCAAGGGAAAGGTTTTTTATTGGAAAAATCCATTGGAATTCAGGGGAAGGTTTTTCATTGGAGAAATCCATTGGAATTCAGGGAAGGGAAAGGGGTTTTTTTGGAGAAGTCCATCAGAATTCAGGGGAAAGAAAATGTTTTCCCATTGGAGAACTCCACTGGAATTCAGGGGAAGGGAAAGCTTTTTATTGGAAAAATCCACTGGAATTCAGGGGAAGGTTTCCCATTGGAGAAATCCATTGGAATTGAGGGGAAGGTCTTCCATTGGCGAAATCCATCAGAAATAAAGAAGGGAAAGGTTTCCCTTTTCTCCAATGGAGAAATCCACTGGAATTCAGGGAAGAGAAAGGAATTTTTTGAGAAATCCATTGGAATTCAGGGGAAGTTTTTTCATTGGAGAAATCCATTGGAATTCAGGGAAGGAAAAGGTTTCCCATTGGAGAAATCCATGGGAATTCCGGGGAAGGGAAAGGATTTCACTGGAGAAATCCATCAGAATTCAGAGGAAGGGAAAGGTTTTTATTGGAGCAATCCATCAGAATTCAGGGGAAAGGGAAGGATTTCTTTGAGAAATCCCTCTGAATTCAGGGGAAGGGAAAGGTTTTCTATTGGAGAAATCCATTGGAATTCAAGGGAAGGGAAAGGTTTTCCATTGGAGAAATCCACTGGAATTCAGGGGAAGGGAAAGTTTTTTTATTGGAGAAATCCATTGAAAATAAAGAAGGGAAAGGTTTTTTATTGGAGAAATCCATTGAAAATAAAGAAGGGAAAGGTTTTTTATTGGAAAAATCCACTGAAAATAAAGAAGGGAAAGGTTTTTTATTGGAGAAATCCATCAGAATTCAGGGGAAGGGAGAGGATTTCATTGGAGAAATCCATTAGAATTCAGGGGAAGGGAGAGGATTTCATTGGAGAAATCCATTAGAATTCAGGGGAAGGGAAAGGATTTTTTTGGAGAAATCCATCGGAATTCAGAGGGAGGGAAAAGTTTGCCATTGGAGAAATCCATCAGAAATAAAGAAGGGAAAGGTTCTCCATTGGAGAAATCCATTGGAATTCAGGGAAGGGAAAGGTTTCCCAGCCCAAAAAGCAGCGAGATGAGGCCAAGCTCCAGTGAGGCCAAGTGAGGATGGAGGAAGTGACAGGAGGAGATCACAGGAGTTGGGATGAAGCTCCAGGATAAATCAGGGATGGGAACATGGAGCATCCCAGCCTTTCCCAGCAGGAAATGTGGCCAGGAGCAGGTGTCTGGAATACCAGAGCTACCAGGGAATTGTCACCGTGCCAGGCTGGCACCAACCCCCAGAAAATTCTACACATAAATAATGAAAGGTTATAATTCATTAAAATAGAATTAATTGAAAATATGCTTAAAAGTCCCTTAATCATAATTTACATCCCCAAGCCCATCTGGAGCAGCCATGCTAATTTAAATATCCACTGGGATATGCAAATTTTATTCTAATTAAGGCAGAGTCATTGGTCACAAGACCAAGAATTCCATCCACTTTTCTACTCCCTTTCCAGCTTCTCCAAATGAAACACTCCCACACTATTGGAATTCCACTAAGGAACTCAACTCCCATGAATATCCTGGATATTTATTTTCCCCACACACATTCAGAACAGATGGATCCAGCCACATTTCTGGAGATCCCATTTCATTCTTATGAAAATCAATTCAAATTCCTGATCGAATTTCCTGATGTTTGTGCCTGGAATGTTAAATTTATTATTAAATGACAGCAGGATTCTATCCAATATATTCACTGGGATACTTCCCATGGATATGCACAAACATTCCTCCAAAAATGTGGAGCTGAAATTGAAGGAAATGGCCGAGAGTCCTCTTAAAATCCTTCAAGCTCGAAACGGAACATATTTTGGAATTTTCATCGATTATTTTGATATTACCTTCACACAAAATCTAAAATAGAATTGAAATAGATTATCTAAAATACTCCAAAGGAATTCTTGGAGAAATCAGCCACTTTTCCCTGTTTTTATTTACCTGGTTCCCTCCCATGCCGTGGCAGTTGAAAAATCCCACTTTCTCGTTCTCCTTGCGGCCCATGTTGTCCAAGCACTGGTTGGTTTCAACATTCCTGATCTGGCGAAAGGAAAGAGGTGAAATATTCCTTAAAATATTCCCTGGACCTGCCAGATTTGTGCAGAAAACTGCAATTTGTGAACAGATCCTGTTCCCAAAGAGTCGTGGAATGGTTTGGGTTGGAAGTGGCCCCAAAGGCCAGGGAAACCTCTCACTATTCCATGTCCATGAGGGAATTCAGGATGATTACCCCAAATCTGTTGAAATCTCCATTCTTTTTCTCCCTGTTTATCCCAGAAAACAGCAAAATATCCACTGGGGAAATGCAGTTTGAGGCCTGGTGCTGCTCTCCTTTGATTTACACCATTTTTTCCTTGGATTTGAGCCCAGGAGGAGCCATCCAGGGCAGGACATGGATCATTTATGGCCTAATGATGCTACTCCAGCTTGGATGGATCAAATCCTGCCCAAATCTCTTCTGAAAGGCACGAAAATGTCCAAAAAAAATGCACTTCCAATGCCTTAAAACTTCCCCATTTCTGTGCTGCTGCCTGGGCTTTAAGGCTGTGATTCCCTTTTCCTGCTCCACTGGAAGAGCCAAGCAGGGCTTTAATTCCCAGCTCCTGCCTGAGCTGCTGTTTCCATGGGAACTGAGGCCACACTGCACAAGTCAGGTGTTTTAATCACTATTTTCTGCCTTCCTCATCCCATTTTCCAGCCTGACAACGTGGCACAATTCCACTTGTATTTGACATTCCCATGACAAGTCCTTTGCTGGCTGGAAACCCCCATTTCCCTTTATTTTGGCAGGATTAAACCTGGAATCCTCCAGCGCCTTTTATTCCTGCCTACAATGGCAAATTTCAATGGGAAATCACTTCCCTGGATGTCAAAAAAAAGCCCATTTGTTCCTTGGGGTGTTATTCCAGGATTGTTATTCCATCATCATCAAATCAATCCATCCCAGAGCTTTCAAAAGGCAGCGTAGGAACGACTCAGGGTAATATTTTTAACTGTGAATTTGTTGAATCTGAAAGAAATTCCAGCCCCTGGTGGTCCCAGAGCCTTGGGATTACCAGGAATGTCCAAGATCCTCAGCTCCAGGCTGGAAAACACTCAGTGAACAAACATTTCTTTGAAAAAAACAATCCAAACAAAGATATTTTTAGTCTCTTTCTAAGCAGTAAATGATGATGGAAGGTTCCTCTCAAGGGCTGCGTATTCATTGTGTCAAAATATTAACCCCAAACTTCACTCTTCTGATCTCCTGCTCCATTTGGGAGATAAATTTGCCTGGTGAACATTTGGATTAGACACTCAACTGAAAGGGAGATTTTTAAGAACATGGAATATGTTTGGAACAGCAACTTCTCCTTGAAAAGGACTTAAAAAAACAGAAATAAAGAGAAATAAGAAATCAAGAGGAGTAAGAGAGAAGGAGGGAACTCCAGCACCTGGGTCTTGGCTCCAAAGCCACCTCATCCCCTTGGGAATGGATCCCTTGGCTCTGGACACCTCTTGCTCTCCTGTACAACTGGTTTCTTGTACCTACTGGTTCTCCTTACCAACTGGCTTCCAGTTCTTACTGGTTTCCTGTATTACAGGTTCCCTTTATTTACTGGTTTCCTGCATTGCTGATTTCCTTTACTCACTGGTTTCCAGTACTATTGGTTTCCTAGAGTTACTGGTTTCCTGCAAAATTGATTCCCTGCACTTACTGGTTTCTGTACTTACTGGTTCCCTTTATTTACTGCTTTGCTGCACTTCTTGGTGCCCTGGATTTACTGGTTTTCTTTACTTGCTGGTTTGTTGTAGTTACTGGGGTTACCTGTAAGATTCCTTTCCTTTGCTTACTGATTTCCAGTTCTTACTGCCTTCCTTTATTTCTTGGTTTTTCTGCTTTCCTTGACTTCCTGCTTTGTTGTAGTTACTGGTTTCCTTCACTTACTGGTTTCCTTCACTTACTGGTTTCCTGTTCTAGCTTTACTTAGAGGTCTTTTGTATTCCACGTTTCCTGCACAGACTGATGTCCTTTAATTCCCGGTTTCCTCTATTCCTGGTTTCCTGAAATTCCTGGTTTGCTTTTCTTCCTAGTTTTCTTTCTCCACTGGTTTCCCTTCTCCACTGCTTTCTTTCCTTTAGTGGTTTCCCTTCTCTACTGGTTTCCTTCCTCTGCTACGTTCCTTTCCTTTACTGGTTTCCTCTCCCTACTGGTTTCCTTCCCCCACTGGTTTCCCTTCTCCACTGCTTTCCTCTCCCTACTGGTTTCCTTCACTGGTTTTCCTCTCCCTACTGGTTTCCCTTCTCCACTGGTTTCCTTCCTTTACTGGTTTCCTTCCTCCACTGGTTTCCTTTCCTCCATTGGTTTCTCTTTCTCCACTGGTTTCCTTCCTCTACTGGGTTCCCTTCTCTACTGGTTTCCCTTTCTCTCCTGGTTTCCTCTCCCTACAGGTTTCCTTTACTCGTTTCTCCTCCCTACTGATTTGCTCTCCCTACTGGCTTCCTTCCTCCACTGCTTTCCTTTCCTCCACTGCTTTCCTTTCCTCCACTGCTTTCCTTTCCTCCACTGCTTTCCTTTTCTCCACTGGTTTCCTTCACTGCTTTCCTTTTCTCCACTGGTTTCCTTCACTGCTTTCCTTTTCTCCACTGGTTTCCTTCACTGCTTTCCTTTCCTCCACTGCTTTCCTTTCCTCCACTGCTTTCCTTTCCTCCACTGCTTTCCTTTCCTCCACTGCTTTCCTTTTCTCCACTGCTTTCCTTTTCTCCACTGCTTTCCTTTTCTCCACTGCTTTCCTTTTCTCCACTGGTTTCCTTCACTGCTTTCCTTTTCTCCACTGCTTTCCTTTTCTCCACTGCTTTCCTTTCCTCCACTGCTTTCCTTTCCTTCACTGCTTTCCTTTCCTCCACTGCTTTCCTTCACTGCTTTCCTTTTCTCCACTGCTTTCCTTCACTGGTTTCCTTTTCTCCACTGGTTTCCTTTTCTCCACTGGTTTCCCTTCTCTCCTGCTTCCCGCCCTCCCGGCCGTGCCCCGTTCCCGGTGTCCCGCGTTCCCGGTGTCCCGCGTTCCCGGTGTCCCCCAGCAGGGCACTCCCGTACCTCTCCCAGGGAGTAGTAGCGCCGCGGGATCTGCGAGTCGGGGTAGACGTTCTCCAGGTACCAGGAGAAGGGTTTGCAGCCCAGGCTCTCCCTCAGGGCTTTCCTGACGGAAACGTCTCCGTAATCCACCTTCACCACCCCTGGAATGGTGAGACAGGAGCTGTCAAACATCCCCGCTGGGAGGGGAAAATCCCGGAGCTGCCTCCAGCTCCTCGTGATTCCAATCCCTGTGCTGGGATTGGGAGCAGCAGGATGCGAGGGGTGAGTCCCTGCCTCTCCATGGAGGTGTGCAAAGGGTAATTTAATAATTAACTCGTTAATGAAACCAAGTGAAATGCTTGGAAAATTATCCCTTTTCATTCCTTTGTCAATGCAGAGAGGCAGGACCACAGAATTCCTTGATTTCTTCATATTCCAAAATAATGAAAAGACCTCTTTGCATTTTTACAAACCACTTTTCCCTGCACTCTCCTCACAGGAATAACTCAGACAAGGTGGGCAGGCCCTGACAAAGATTCCCAGAAAAGCTGTGGTTGCCCCTGGATCTCTGGAAGTGCCCAAGGCCAGCACCTGAGCTGCATTTCCTTGGAGCACCCCATGGCTCTTCCCACTCTTTGTGTCCATCTCCAGCCACCACAAAAGGTCCCAAAGGAGCAGGAACAAAGCCAGACCTGGCTGGGCAACAGCAGGATCAGGACACAGGTTTTCATGGAATCACTGAGGCTGGAAAAACATCCCAAGGTCATGGAGTCCAGCCTGTTCCCAATGCCCACCTTGTCCCCAGGAGCCACCTCCAGGAATTGCTGGGACACCTCCAGGGATGGGCACTCCAAACCTCCCTGGGCAGCTCTTCCCAATCCTGGAGCACCTTTTCCATGGGGAAATTCCTGCTGAAGTCCACACACATGGAGATTCCAGCTCCAAACCAGCTCAGAACCACCAGCTCCCAATGGAGGAAAGGAAGGAGGAAAGGAAGGAGGAAAGGAAGGAGGAAAGGAAGGAGGGAGGGAGAGGAGGGGAAAACTGCTGGAAACCAGTGTCTGTGGAGGGAATATTTTGGGCACAGTTTTGTGTTCCAGGAGAGGATCCCAATCCCACTTTTTGCCCTCCCACACAGGCAGGGAAGAGCCTTTTCTGCAGCCAGATAATTGTGAGGATTTGCTGTGATTTAGGAGGAAAATCCCTCCCAGTTTCCTCTCCCAGGATAACATGAACCTCATCTGACCCAAGCTGGGACAGGCCCACATGCAGCAGCTCCTGGATTCCCGATTCACCCATTTCCTTCCTTTCCTAAGAAAGAGGTTTCCTTTAATCCCATCTCAAGTGTTTCCAGGATTTCTGGGATTTCTGAAGCCCTCCTGAATTATTTGGCTCATGAGCTGCAGGCCCTGAGCCAGGCTCTTCCCAAGGAAAACTCCAATCCCTCATTAATGCAGGGTTACAATAAACCCAAAAGAGGAGTTTTCCTCACTGCTTTGGGACTTTTTTCCTGGTTTTTTTTTTTTTTTTTCCTTTTTTAAATCCAGCTTGGATTTATTATTAAAAACTCTGGCTCCTGACTCAGCACAAATAAAGATTTCCTTGTTATCCACACCAAAACAGGAGAAGGCCCCAATTAAAAATATGCTCAAGATCCCAAAAATTACAGCTGGGCTCTCCAACAGAATTCTATTTTCCCAGGGAACTGGATTGCTCCAGACTTTTAATTTGGGAGTTAATTAGGAGGTGTGCCCCTTATTATGCTGAGAAATCTATTTCCCACTGGGAGCAGCCTCTGGCTCCTCTCTCCTGGGATCTCAGGGATGGGATGAATCAGCTCCCAGAGGAGGTGGGGGTTGAGGACAACAGAGCCCTCATTACCAACAGGCAAATTCCTTTGTTCTCCCAGAGAATTATCCAGAGATCTCCACTTTCCTCATTAATAGGAAGGAAAATGGATCAAAGAGTGGATTAAAAATATTTAGGAATATTTTTTTATATTTAGGAATGCCCTACTAAAAACAAATCTATTATTTCCTACTTCTTTTCACAGGAAATTTCCATGAAAATATTAATTTTATTTCTCTTTCTCCTCCATTTCCTTCTTAATACTGGAGAACCACCTCATTATATTATGTATATTAATTAATACAGATATTAATAAATAATTTGGGAAGAGATCAGGGAATATGAAGACTACCTATTCCTAAACTCTTCCACATGACTGAAATTTGGAACACAAACCCTTGTCACTGGCAGTGGCCTAATTCCAGCCTTTCCCTGCAATCCAATTTTCTCCAAGGGTTCTTAGAGGAATTTTGTATCAAATCCTGGGAATGTGTAACTGGGAAGAGGAGAGGTCACTTCTAGCAGCACTGAATTCCAGCTGATTTGGGCTCCTTCCAGAAGGGAAAACCAGTTTTTTCCTCATGGAAAAACAAGGAATAACCTCACCATAAATACAAAAACCAGGTCGGCACTTCATCCTACTTTTTGTGTTTTAAAGGAACAGCTTCCTTAAAAATCGATGGGACAAAATCCATAAGGGAGAGATCCATAAATATATATATATATATATTTACACCATTATTGGGTGCTTCAAATGAGCACAGACTTTTTAAAATTTAGATTTCCACCTTGTTAAGGGATTTCCAGGATAGATTGGGAATATTCTGGAATTTCCAGGATAGATTGGGAATATATGAAAACATCCCACACAGTTGCAGGAGAACTGGGATTCCACAAGCAGAATCCCAGAGATTCTTCCCAGCTGGGATTAAGTGCTGGCTCCTGATATCTTGAACCCCTGGAAAAAGCAAAATCCTGGAGCAGCCTGTGGGAAAACCAAAGTACTGGAAGAGCAGGAATTCAGCTGGAACAGGTGAGGGATAACAGCAGGAAAACGTGCAAGAGAAGCAGCAAAAAACTCACACGGATATTACTGACCTGCCAGGGAAAATTGAAACTGACTCTGCCATGGAATTTCATTGGGAAGGAAGTTTGAAGATGGGAAAATGGGAAAATTTATCCCAAGATAAAGTAGTAATGACACTTCCATAGGCCATGGGTGCTCCCTGCCACACGTGGGGAAAAAAATTCCAGGTGCTGTGCTTCAAAGAGTTCCTGCTCTCCATGATGGGACGGACCTCTACTGTCCTTCCCACTGATCCCGTGGGGATTTTAGGGATAACCTGGGCCTCTCCTGAAAAGAGAGACCCTGAGGGGCTGGAGTGTGGCCAGGGAAGGGAAGGGAGCTGGGAAAGGGCTGGAGAATTCCTGAGGGAGCTGGGAAAGGGCTGGAGAATTCCTGAGGGAGCTGGGAAAGGGCTGGAGAATTCCTGAGGGAGCTGGGAAAGGGCTGGAGAATTCCTGAGGGAGCTGGGAAAGGGCTGGAGAATTCCTGAGGGAGCTGGGAAAGGGCTGGAGAATTCCTGAGGGAGCTGGGAAAGGGCTGGAGAATTCCTGAGGGAGCTGGGAAAGGGCTGGAGAATTCCTGAGGGAGCTGGAAAGGGCTGGAGAATTCCTGAGGGAGATGGGAAAGGGGCTGGAGAATTCCTGACAGAACTGGGAAAGGGCTGGAGAATTCCTGAGGGAGCTGGGAAAGGGCTGGAGAATTCCTGAGGGAGATGGAAAGGGGCTGGAGAATTCCTGAGGGAGCTGGAAAGGGGCTCAGCCTGGAGAAAAGGAGGATCCAGAGGGATCTTTTCCCTCTCTGGAATTCCCTGCCAGGAGGGGACAGCCGGGGGGGATTTGGGATCTGCTCCAGGGAACAGGGACAGGAGGAGAGGGAACGGCCTCAGGCTGGGCCAGGGGAGCTCAGGGTGGATATTTGGGACAATTCCATCATGGAAAAGGTGCTCAGGTGGAATCCCCATCCCTGCAGGGATTTCCCAGCCCTGTGGATGTGACACCTGGGGCAGTGCTGGGAACGGCTGGACTCAAAAACTTCGGACAACTTTCCCAACTCAAAAAACTCCACGACACCTCCCACTCCCAGCTCCCCTTTTTTTCAGGAAACCTTCCAGACCACGATACAACCCCAAACCCAGCCATACCCGGGGAGATGATGTAGAAGAAATCCTTGAACTCATCCATCCACACCTCGGCCAGCCGTCGGTTGTTCTTGTTGATGACGTGGCCGGTGCCCCCCGGGAAGGTGTAGGGGGTGGCCTTGCGGAACACGTGTCCCACGTGGGAGCAGGTGACAATCTCCAGGGAGCCCCCACACTGCCAGATCTGCAATGGGAACATGGAAAATCTGAAGGAAAACAGCTCCAAATCCAGCAGGGGTTGATACTTCAGGAGCTGTGTCCCTGTTGGTGTCCCCACCCAATTTATCAGGAATTTGAAGGGAAAATTCAGGGAATTTTCAGCAAACGTGTCCCATGTGGGAGCAGGTGACAATCTCCAGGGAGCTCCCACACTGCCAGACCTGCAATGGGAATGTGGAAAACATCAAGGAAAACAGCCCCAAATCCAGCAGGGACTGAGGTTCTGGGAGCTGTGTCCCCACCCAATTTTTCAAGGGAAAATTTAGGGAATTTTCAGAAAACGTGTCCAACGTGGGAGCAGGTGACAATCTGTATGGAGCCCCCACATTGCCAGACCTGCAAGGGGAATGTGGAAAATGTGAAGGAAAACAGCCCCAAATCCAGCAGGGATTGACACTTCAGGAGCTGTGTCCCTGTTGGTGTCCCCACCCAATTTATCAGGAATTTGAAGGGAATTTTTGGGAAAATTCAGGGATTCAGCTCTGGGTGGCAACAAACATGAGGGTGAGGTGGGTGGGATTTTGGGCCTTAATTCAAATCCAATCAGGAATGTTTGGGAGGAGTTTAATGGGAGAAAAAGGACTTTTGAAAGGACACTCTGGAATTTACAGCACATTTCAGCACGCAGGAATTCTATGGATAAAAAAGAGGAGCCATGAAAAGACAATTTTAACTGGGTTTTCCTCCTCTTCCCCAAAATACAGACTTCAGACCCAGCCACACTCCAAGGAGCAATAAAGACAATTTTATCTGAATTTTTTCCAGCTCTTCTCCAAAATCCACAGAGTTTAGGCCCAGCCATACTCCAGGGAGGAATAAAGGCAATTTTAACTGGATTTTTCCTGCTCTTCCCCAAAATCCATGGAGTTTTAGCCCAGCCACACTCCAGGGTTGCTTCCATTTCCATGGATTATTTCAGGAAAATTGTGAGGGTGAACTGGGTGGGTTCACCCAGCAGCTCAAATCCAATTGGGAATGTTTGGGAGGAGTTGAATGGGGGGAAAAAAAGGACTTTTAAAAGGGACACTCTGGAATTTCCAGCACATTTCACTGCCTCACACACCACACCATACAGGAATTCTATGGAAAACAACTAGAAAATGAGAATTTTATCTGGATTTTGCTGCTCTTCCCCAAAATCCATGGAGTTTTCCCCCAGATCTATGGAGAATTTTATCTGGATTTTCCTGCTCTTCCCCAAAATCCACGGAGCACAGGCCCAGCCACACTCCAGGGGACAATAAAGACAATTTTGACTGGATTTTTCCTGCTGTTCCCCAGAGTGGAAGTGATGGGAATGGGTCACTTGGATTTGTGTCCCTGGAGCACAAAAAGGCCCCATCCTGCTGGGAAAGGTGTCATTCCCTAAGGGATTCATGCAGGGCATGGATTTTCCAGGATTTTGTAATATTTAAAGGGACAGAGCAGAACTTGTACCCACACACTCACATATATACATAGAAATTTTCACATATTTTGATATACACTTATTTATACATATTATATAAGTATAAAAATATATATATAAAATATATCTATTACAATGTATTTATCATGTATTTTGTTTTTCCAGATGGAAATTTTCCCTTTCCAGTGCTGAGCTGAAACCTGTGCTTGGGATAATATACAACATGATGGAATTTAGAACTTTGGGGTTAAATAAAAGAATATTTTGCTGCTGGATCACTATGGAGTGAGACAGGCTGGGAATCTTGGGATTATTTTACTTGGAAAAGACTTCCAAGATCATTGAGTCCAATGTTAATCACGTCCACCACTGATCCATGTCCTCATTCCACAGCTTTTAAATCCTCAGGGATGGGACTCCACCCCTGGCCTGGGCTTTAGTCCCCTCCCAAGGAGCCAGAAGGATCCAAATAATTTATTTCAGTTATTCATTTTAATTAATGTAAATATTTTAATTATTTATCTTAATTATTTCCATTATCTATTTCAATTATCGATTTCAATTATTCATTTCAACTAATTATTTATCTCAAATATTTATTTCAATTATTTCAGTTCCATTTTTTATTTTAATTATTTATGTTAAATATTTATTGCAATTATTTCAATTATTTCAGTTCCATTTTTTATTTTAAGTATTTATCCCAAATGTTTACTTCAATTATTTCAATTATTTTAATTCCGTTTATTTCAATTATTCATCTCAAATATTTATTTCCATTGCTTATTTCATTTTTTTTATTTCTATTATTTATTTCAAATATTTTAATTATTCCAAACTTTTTATTTTTGATTATTTGATTACAATTATTTGACTTCCTGGTGTTAAATCCCTGAGGTTTTGGGGAGTTTTAAACAGGAGCTCTGGTGTAACCCTGGAATTAAAGCTCCTTGTCAGGGACCTGAGTTCCCATGGCAACCAAGGGAGACTGAGTTAATTAGGGCTCCCTCCATGTCCACAATTCCAGGAGAACCAGGAGGGAATTGGTTCTGTGGGATCAGCAGCAAAATATCCCTGTGATAATTCCAAGGGACTCAGGGGGAACTCTGGGATGAGGGGGGGGGNAAATAATTCCATGGAATAACCCCAAATAATTCCATGGAATAACCCCAAATAATTCCACGGAATAACCCCAAATATACACCAGGTAAGAAATCCCAAATATTCACCATGGATGTGCTCATGGAGCAACCTGGGAGCATGGAATAACCCCAAATAAAACCATGGAATAACCCCAAATAAAACC
>JANPWX010017399.1:0-10189 GCA_024734555.1 Trochalopteron elliotii
GAGCAGATTTAAACAGTCCCAAAGAAAAATAAAATAATAAAAAAAAACAGTCCAGGAAAGCTTCTTTGCCTCAGCTAGCTAGACTAACAAGAGGAGAAAAAAAAAAACTCTCTCTGGCTGCCCTCCGTGTATCCAACGAAGGAAAAAAAAAAAGAAACCACACAGTCCCAAGGACGAGAGCAGATTCCGAGGAGTGAGTTTGTTTCTCAAAACAAACTGCACGCTTCTTCTTTCCCTGCTCACTCTCAGAACCAGTCTTAAAGGTACAGAACACAGAACAGATGATTTGGGGATACATAGTCACCCTAGGACATTCCACCCCTTATCACCATATCGTCAACTTATCAAAACTAATCGAATTTTAACTCTACAAACACACATTATGCATGCATATATCTATATAAAAACAATATACAGCTATATACAGACAATGGCAGTGACATTCAACAAAAGTGATATGTACACATGGTTTTCATCCAACAATCAGATCTCCCTGAGGTACACATCTTGTTGTTCCATCTTTCTGCATTATCCACCATGTACAACCTGGTCCCTGAGCAAAGACAATCCCACGGATGGGTTTGTCTGTACTTGAGGTGGATTTGATCCAAACTGTCTTCCCTAGCAAACCTCTTGCATGTACTACAGGGACTTTATCTCCATCTACTGTATGCAGGAGCTCAGACTGGGCAGGGCCTGCTCTGTTGGTGGAACCTCGGGTGTTAACTAACCAGGTGGCCTTTGCCAGATGCTGCTCCCAGTTCTTGAAAGATCCCCCACCCAATGCTCTCAAGGTGGTCTTTAACAGTCCATTGAATCTTTCCACTTTCCCAGCAGCTGGTGCATGGTAGGGGATATGGTACACCCACTCAATGCCATGTTCCCTAGCCCAGGTATTGATAAGGCTGTTCTTGAAATGAGTCCCGTTGTCTGACTCAATCCTCTCAGGGGTACCATGCCTCCAGAGAACCTGCTTTTCAAGGCCTAGAATGGTGTTACAGGCTGTAGCATGAGGCACAGGGTAGGTCTCCAGCCACCCCGTGGTGGCTTCTACCATTGTGAGCACGTAGCGCTTACCTTGACGTGTCTGGGGTAATGTGATATAATCAATCTGCCAGGCCTCCCCATACTTGTATTTGGACCACCATCCACCATACCATAGGGGCTTCACCCGCTTGGCCTGCTTGATTGCAGCACATGTGTCACAGTCATGAATAACCTGAGAAATACTGTCCATGGTGAGATCCACCCCTCGGTCTCGTGCCCACTTATAGGTGGCATCTCTGCCCTGATGACCTGAGGCATCATGAGCCCATCGAGCCAGGAACAACTCTCCCTTGTGTTGCCAATCTAAGTCTATTTTTGACACCTCTATCTTTGCAGCCTGATCTACCTGCTCATTGTTTCTGTGCTCCTCATCAGCTCTACTCTTGGGGACATGGGCATCTACATGACGGATTTTTACAGGTAGCTTCTCTATCCGAGTGGCAATGTCTTTCCACTCTTCGGCAGCCCAAATTGGTTTTCCTCTACGCTGCCAGTTAGCCTTTTTCCACTTCTTCAACCATCCCCATAAAGCATTGGCTACCATCCATGAATCAGTATAGAGGTAGAGCTTTGGCCACTTCTCTCTCTCAGCAATGTCCAGGGCCAACTGAACAGCTTTGAGTTCAGCAAGTTGGCTCGATCCACCATCTCCTTCCGTGGCCTCAGCGACTTGTCGTGTGGGGCTCCACACAGCTGCTTTCCACTTCCGGTTCATTCCCACTATGCGACAGGAACCGTCAGTGAAAAGAGCGTAGGGTGTTTCTTCTGCTGGCAGTTGGTTGTATGGTGGAGCTTCTTCAGCACGTGTCACTGGTTCTTGCTCCTCTTCATCTGTGAGACTAAAGTCTTCACCTTCAGGCCAATTTGTAATTATCTCCAAAATCCCAGGGCGATTCAGTTTTCCAATACGGGCGCGCTGTGTGATGACAGCAATCCACTTACTCCATGTAGCATTGGTGGCATGGTGGGTAGACAGAACCTCTGCTTTAAACATCCACCCCAGCACTGGTAGTCGGGGTGCCAGGAGGAGTTGTGTTTCAGTGCCTATTACCTCTGAGGCAGCTTGGACTCCTTCATAGGCTGCTAAAATTTCCTTCTCTGTGGGAGTATAATTGGCCTCAGACCCTCTGTAGCTTCGACTCCAGAATCCCAGCGGTCGTCCTCGAGTCTCCCCAGGCACCTTCTGCCAAAGACTCCAGGACAGACCATGGCTCCCGGCTGCAGAGTAGAGCACGTTCTTCACATCTGGTCCTGTCCTGACTGGGCCAAGGGCCACTGCATGGGCAATCTCCTGCTTGATCTGGGCAAAGGCGTGTTGCTGTTCAGGGCCCCAGTGGAAAGTGTTCTTCTTGCGGGTAACCAGGTAGAGAGGACTCACAATCTGGCTGTACTCAGGGATATGCATTCTCCAAAAACCTATGGCACCTAGGAAAGCTTGTGTTTCTTTCTTGTTGGTAGGTGGAGACATTGCTGTGATCTTGTTGATGACATCAGTAGGAATCTGACGCCGTCCATCTTCCCACTTAATTCCCAGGAACTGGATCTCTCGAGCAGGTCCCTTAACTTTGCTCTTCTTGATAGCGAATCCAGCTTTCAGCAGAATCTGGATGATCTTCTCTCCTTTCTCAAACACTTCAGCTGCAGTATTCCCCCACACAATGATGTCATCGATGTACTGCAGATGTTCTGGAGCCTCACCCTTTTCCAGTGCAGCCTGGATCAGTCCATGGCAGATGGTAGGACTGTGCTTCCACCCCTGGGGCAGTCGGTTCCAGGTGTATTGCACTCCCCTCCATGTGAAGGCAAACTGAGGCCTGCACTCTGCTGCCAGAGGAATGGAGAAAAATGCATTGGCAATGTCAATAGTGGCATACCACCTTGCTGCCTTGGACTCCAGCTCATACTGGAGCTCCAACATGTCTGGCACAGCAGCGCTCAGCGGTGGAGTCACTTCATTCAATGCACGATAGTCCACAGTCAGTCTCCATTCTCCTTCAGATTTTCGCACAGGCCAGATGGGGCTGTTGAAAGGTGAGTGGGTTTTGCTGACCACCCCTTGACTCTCCAGCTCACGGATCATCTTATGAATGGGGATCACGGCATCTCGAGTTGTTCTATACTGTCGGCGGTGCACTATTGAGGTGGCAATTGGTACCTGTTGCTCTTCCCCCTTCAGAAGTCCTACTGTTGACGGATTCTCGGACAGTCCAGACAAGGTGTTCAATTGCTGGATGCCCTCCATCACTACAGCTGCTATCCCAAATGCCCATTTGAGTCCCTTAGGGTCTCTGAAATACCCACTCCGAAGGTAGTCTATGCCCAAAATGCATGGGGCCTTTGGGCCAGTTGCAATAAGGTGTTTCTTCCACTCATTTCCAGTCAGGCTCACCTCTGCCTCCACCAACGTATAGTCCTGTGATCCCCCGGTCACACCAGCAATAGAAACAGATTCTGCCCCTACATGTGTTGATGGAATTAATGTGCACTGTGCACCAGTATCGACCAAGGCCTCGTATTCTTGTGGTTCAGATGTGCCAGGCCAACGAATCCACACATTCCAAAAAACACGATTTTCCCTAGCCTCTACCTGGCTAGAGGCAGGGCCCCTCTAGTCCTGGTTTTCCTTCTTTCCTTGGGCGTATGTCTTAGAGGTTCCTTCAAGGGAGTCAGACATATCATCATCATCATATCTGGCAGTTTGCCTACGGGCAATTGGAGCTGCTTCTCTTTTGGTGGAACCTCCTCTCTGGGTCTTGCCTTCCTTCAGCTCATGTACCCGTTGTGCCAAAGCAGCAGTAGATTTTCCATCCCACCTCTTCATGTTTTCTCCGCAATCACGCAGGAAGAACCACAGCTCAGCTCGTCGAGTGTACCCTCTCTCCCTATCTGGGGAACGTCTTCGTTGGGTACCAACACCTCTGATCTGTACTGCTGATATTTGGAAGAGGTCCTCTCTAATCTCCTCCCTGAGTTTCTTGTGATTCTCCTCTATTTTATCTTCTAGTTTCTGTAGACGTGTTTCCACAGCTGCAATTCTGGCATGTGTTGGGCCATGCACAGCATCTGCATATGCTCGCAGCTTCTTCGCCATGTCGAGCACAGTCTCATATGTCTCATCCCGCTTCATTATTGCTAGAGCAGAAGCGTATTCAGGTGGCCCAAGTCGCACAAGTTTCCTCCACATGACAGGTGTACATGGTACCAGGTCCGGATTCCTAGTTGTTACGTCATCTGAAAAAATGAGCTCTGCTACAGCCATCTCTCTCAGACGTTGGATCCCCTGTTCTATGGTCTTCCACTGTGTCTGCTGCAGATAGAGGTCATCTGCACACAGGTATCTTTGTGCTACACCTTCCAGGATCCGTTCCCAGAGACTGTGAGGGCTAGCGTCCCTCATCATGCTTTGGTCAATGACAGGATCATGTGACAGAGATCCCAAATGTCTCGCTTCAGTGCCATCCAGAATGGTAGCCTCCCCTGCAGCATCCCAAAGGCGGACTAACCAACTAATTATAGATTCATCAGGTTGTCGCCTGTAGTCTTTTCTTAGGCCTCGAAGGTCCTTTAGGGAAAAGGTATCAATATTGGCTCCAGAATCTGTACCCCTCGATGTGGCTTCTGATTTTGGTGAAGGTCCTTCTCCTGCATCATCATCATCATCCTCCACCTTGCGATCGGTCTTGCTTTTACACTTTCTGCCTCTTGTATTAGCAGCAACAGCCATTGGTTGAGGCTTACTGTCTAGTTCAGCTACTGGCCTGGAGCCTGGGATATTAGCTGCAGCCTGAGTGACTGGAATAGTAACTGTTGATTTGCATCCCTGCCTCCCTGTCTCTGTCGGCTGCCCTACATTATCTAGCAGGGTGCGATAAGCATATGCCAGAGCCCAGCTTACTGCAATGATCTTTTCTCCCTTAGAGGCATCATGGTATTTCTCTTTCAGGTATTTCCCCACCTTGGCTGGATTCTGAATTTGTTCACGTGGAAAGTCCCAGACTACAGGGTCAGAAAACTCCTTCAGGAGCTGGCCCATATCTTCCCATTCTCCACACCATTCAAGATTTCCTACGCCTGGGTCAACTCCTGGGTCAGGGGTTTCATTAGCCCCTCGAGAAATCTCAGCCCTCATTCTAGACAAGCTGCAAACCATATAAAGGAAGCTCACCAGCTGAAATACCAGGAAGATGGTATCTTTAACATTCAGGGGACACTGAATATTCTCCAAAAGTGATGTGACCGATTCAAAAGATATGAGGGACAGGAAAGACTGAAAAGCTTCATCCCCTGTTCCTCCTCTAACAAAGTGGGTGCAATTATTCATAAATTCCCAAAACATGCTGCTGGAACTAGGACGCATGGTAGGACGAAGAAACCATAAACCAAACATACCTGCCACAAACTCCAGTACCTTCATAAACTTCCTATAAATCATGATCACTAAACCCAACAAAATAGCAATCCTAAATCGTGCACCTCTAGTGTAAAAGCTATGTGTTAGGGACAACATTGGAGCTAGTTCTGGATAAGAAAACAAGCCTAGGGACCAGAAAGGTATTAGAACCTCAAAGAAACCTAGGGAACAGAAATACAGCAAGGGCTCTATTCCAATAGACATTAGGGATTCAAGGGGCAACATGGCTACTCTATCCCCACACAAAAAACAACCAAAATGCACTCAATAATAAATACAAGTTTTTTTCCACTCTCTCAAGCCCCACAGCTGGGCACCAAATTTACTGTATGTCCTGGTTTAGGGCGAATTTGGGAGGAAATCTCCGAGTGGGGTTCCTCTGAAAAGCAAATCCAAACAGCCCCTCCCCCCCAGCCGGTCCGGGGAAATAATTCCCTCAGAGATAGAGTGGAAAAAAAGCCTTATTTATTTAACAAACAAAATGCCCACAAGCATAAAGAATGAATAATAATAATAACAATAATAATAATATGAAACAATAAAACCTCTCGCTGCTCCGAAGAGAGATGGCAAAACTCAGAGTCCGTGTCAGGAGTTTGTTTATCAGTCCCTTCAGTGCTGAAAAATGCCGAGCCCCGGCCCGGTGGGCCACGGGTGCAAGATCCCGGTGCTCCTCTGGGTTTTTCAGTCCTGAGCAGATTTAAACAGTCCCAAAGAAAAATAAAATAATAAAAAAAAACAGTCCAGGAAAGCTTCTTTGCCTCAGCTAGCTAGACTAACAAGAGGAGAAAAAAAAAAACTCTCTCTGGCTGCCCTCCGTGTATCCAACGAAGGAAAAAAAAAAAGAAACCACACAGTCCCAAGGACGAGAGCAGATTCCGAGGAGTGAGTTTGTTTCTCAAAACAAACTGCACGCTTCTTCTTTCCCTGCTCACTCTCAGAACCAGTCTTAAAGGTACAGAACACAGAACAGATGATTTGGGGATACATAGTCACCCTAGGACATTCCACCCCTTATCACCATATCGTCAACTTATCAAAACTAATCGAATTTTAACTCTACAAACACACATTATGCATGCATATATCTATATAAAAACAATATACAGCTATATACAGACAATGGCAGTGACATTCAACAAAAGTGATATGTACACATGGTTTTCATCCAACAATCAGATCTCCCTGAGGTACACATCTTGTTGTTCCATCTTTCTGCATTATCCACCATGTACAACCTGGTCCCTGAGCAAAGACAATCCCACGGATGGGTTTGTCTGTACTTGAGGTGGATTTGATCCAAACTGTCTTCCCTAGCAAACCTCTTGCATGTACTACAGGGACTTTATCTCCATCTACTGTATGCAGGAGCTCAGACTGGGCAGGGCCTGCTCTGTTGGTGGAACCTCGGGTGTTAACTAACCAGGTGGCCTTTGCCAGATGCTGCTCCCAGTTCTTGAAAGATCCCCCACCCAATGCTCTCAAGGTGGTCTTTAACAGTCCATTGAATCTTTCCACTTTCCCAGCAGCTGGTGCATGGTAGGGGATATGGTACACCCACTCAATGCCATGTTCCCTAGCCCAGGTATTGATAAGGCTGTTCTTGAAATGAGTCCCGTTGTCTGACTCAATCCTCTCAGGGGTACCATGCCTCCAGAGAACCTGCTTTTCAAGGCCTAGAATGGTGTTACAGGCTGTAGCATGAGGCACAGGGTAGGTCTCCAGCCACCCCGTGGTGGCTTCTACCATTGTGAGCACGTAGCGCTTACCTTGACGTGTCTGGGGTAATGTGATATAATCAATCTGCCAGGCCTCCCCATACTTGTATTTGGACCACCATCCACCATACCATAGGGGCTTCACCCGCTTGGCCTGCTTGATTGCAGCACATGTGTCACAGTCATGAATAACCTGAGAAATACTGTCCATGGTGAGATCCACCCCTCGGTCTCGTGCCCACTTATAGGTGGCATCTCTGCCCTGATGACCTGAGGCATCATGAGCCCATCGAGCCAGGAACAACTCTCCCTTGTGTTGCCAATCTAAGTCTATTTTTGACACCTCTATCTTTGCAGCCTGATCTACCTGCTCATTGTTTCTGTGCTCCTCATCAGCTCTACTCTTGGGGACATGGGCATCTACATGACGGATTTTTACAGGTAGCTTCTCTATCCGAGTGGCAATGTCTTTCCACTCTTCGGCAGCCCAAATTGGTTTTCCTCTACGCTGCCAGTTAGCCTTTTTCCACTTCTTCAACCATCCCCATAAAGCATTGGCTACCATCCATGAATCAGTATAGAGGTAGAGCTTTGGCCACTTCTCTCTCTCAGCAATGTCCAGGGCCAACTGAACAGCTTTGAGTTCAGCAAGTTGGCTCGATCCACCATCTCCTTCCGTGGCCTCAGCGACTTGTCGTGTGGGGCTCCACACAGCTGCTTTCCACTTCCGGTTCATTCCCACTATGCGACAGGAACCGTCAGTGAAAAGAGCGTAGGGTGTTTCTTCTGCTGGCAGTTGGTTGTATGGTGGAGCTTCTTCAGCACGTGTCACTGGTTCTTGCTCCTCTTCATCTGTGAGACTAAAGTCTTCACCTTCAGGCCAATTTGTAATTATCTCCAAAATCCCAGGGCGATTCAGTTTTCCAATACGGGCGCGCTGTGTGATGACAGCAATCCACTTACTCCATGTAGCATTGGTGGCATGGTGGGTAGACAGAACCTCTGCTTTAAACATCCACCCCAGCACTGGTAGTCGGGGTGCCAGGAGGAGTTGTGTTTCAGTGCCTATTACCTCTGAGGCAGCTTGGACTCCTTCATAGGCTGCTAAAATTTCCTTCTCTGTGGGAGTATAATTGGCCTCAGACCCTCTGTAGCTTCGACTCCAGAATCCCAGCGGTCGTCCTCGAGTCTCCCCAGGCACCTTCTGCCAAAGACTCCAGGACAGACCATGGCTCCCGGCTGCAGAGTAGAGCACGTTCTTCACATCTGGTCCTGTCCTGACTGGGCCAAGGGCCACTGCATGGGCAATCTCCTGCTTGATCTGGGCAAAGGCGTGTTGCTGTTCAGGGCCCCAGTGGAAAGTGTTCTTCTTGCGGGTAACCAGGTAGAGAGGACTCACAATCTGGCTGTACTCAGGGATATGCATTCTCCAAAAACCTATGGCACCTAGGAAAGCTTGTGTTTCTTTCTTGTTGGTAGGTGGAGACATTGCTGTGATCTTGTTGATGACATCAGTAGGAATCTGACGCCGTCCATCTTCCCACTTAATTCCCAGGAACTGGATCTCTCGAGCAGGTCCCTTAACTTTGCTCTTCTTGATAGCGAATCCAGCTTTCAGCAGAATCTGGATGATCTTCTCTCCTTTCTCAAACACTTCAGCTGCAGTATTCCCCCACACAATGATGTCATCGATGTACTGCAGATGTTCTGGAGCCTCACCCTTTTCCAGTGCAGCCTGGATCAGTCCATGGCAGATGGTAGGACTGTGCTTCCACCCCTGGGGCAGTCGGTTCCAGGTGTATTGCACTCCCCTCCATGTGAAGGCAAACTGAGGCCTGCACTCTGCTGCCAGAGGAATGGAGAAAAATGCATTGGCAATGTCAATAGTGGCATACCACCTTGCTGCCTTGGACTCCAGCTCATACTGGAGCTCCAACATGTCTGGCACAGCAGCGCTCAGCGGTGGAGTCACTTCATTCAATGCACGATAGTCCACAGTCAGTCTCCATTCTCCTTCAGATTTTCGCACAGGCCAGATGGGGCTGTTGAAAGGTGAGTGGGTTTTGCTGACCACCCCTTGACTCTCCAGCTCACGGATCATCTTATGAATGGGGATCACGGCATCTCGAGTTGTTCTATACTGTCGGCGGTGCACTATTGAGGTGGCAATTGGTACCTGTTGCTCTTCCCCCTTCAGAAGTCCTACTGTTGACGGATTCTCGGACAGTCCAGACAAGGTGTTCAATTGCTGGATGCCCTCCATCACTACAGCTGCTATCCCAAATGCCCATTTGAGTCCCTTAGGGTCTCTGAAATACCCACTCCGAAGGTAGTCTATGCCCAAAATGCATGGGGCCTTTGGGCCAGTTGCAATAAGGTGTTTCTTCCACTCATTTCCAGTCAGGCTCACCTCTGCCTCCACCAACGTATAGTCCTGTGATCCCCCGGTCACACCAGCAATAGAAACAGATTCTGCCCCTACATGTGTTGATGGAATTAATGTGCACTGTGCACCAGTATCGACCAAGGCCTCGTATTCTTGTGGTTCAGATGTGCCAGGCCAACGAATCCACACATTCCAAAAAACACGATTTTCCCTAGCCTCTACCTGGCTAGAGGCAGGGCCCCTCTAGTCCTGGTTTTCCTTCTTTCCTTGGGCGTATGTCTTAGAGGTTCCTTCAAGGGAGTCAGACATATCATCATCATCATATCTGGCAGTTTGCCTACGGGCAATTGGAGCTGCTTCTCTTTTGGTGGAACCTCCTCTCTGGGTCTTGCCTTCCTTCAGCTCATGTACCCGTTGTGCCAAAGCAGCAGTAGATTTTCCATCCCACCTCTTCATGTTTTCTCCGCAATCACGCAGGAAGAACCACAGCTCAGCTCGTCGAGTGTACCCTCTCTCCCTATCTGGGGAACGTCTTCGTTGGGTACCAACACCTCTGATCTGTACTGCTGATATTTGGAAGAGGTCCTCTCTAATCTCCTCCCTGAGTTTCTTGTGATTCTCCTCTAT
>JANPWX010017416.1:0-71005 GCA_024734555.1 Trochalopteron elliotii
CCCCAGGAAAATAATTTTTTAAGTTTACTTATTGCAAGAACAGACAAACATTTTCAACAATGAAATAATACACATTTGTTAAAAACAGCCCCAAATGTCACAGCACAGCAAAGACCCAGCTCTGTAGGAAATCCGGCTTTAATACCCCTTTTCCAAAGGATCATGTGTGGAGTTTCATTATTTTCTAGTAAGATTCACAGGAGACTGTTTTTTTTAATATCCTGTTTTTCCTACTGATGAGATTGGCTTGAGCGGGTAAAATATACAATATTGATAATTAGACCTCAGGTCTCTCATCTTTGGCAGCTGAGAGTTTACATTCACTGCTCTTTTTGTTAAAAGTTGCCCCTTCCTTTTGACAACTGCGTTTTATTTTAAATATTACTGATGAGAGCTGATGGAGTAAAAAAAAAAAAAAGAAAAAAAGATTAAGTCCCCCCAAAGTCCCCCCAAAGTGCAGGGGCTTTATTTGTGTGATTTCTGCCTCAGCAGCCCCGCTCCCCTCCCCCAGCAGAGCACTACAAAGCGTGTTGTACAGGGACTCCATTAATCCTACATTTCCTAGATGGTATCTGAGGCACAGTGGGTTTCCACAGAAATTAATTTGTCCTGACAACAGGCCTAAAGATTGGAGTCCAGGGATCACTTGGCAAATTCCCTTTAAACTGAGCACAATAATAAACAGAAAGCTGATAACGACAGTTCTGAAAGACCACACAGAGGCCGGGGCCCGAGCCGAGGCGCTCGGTGTGGATCCGCGGATGCCTCCGATAACGGAGCCGGGAGCTCTAACGCCTGATAGGAAAATGAGCCCCCTGATTTATGCACACTTTAATATCCCAGCACTGGGCAGGGCTTGCTCCAGCTCCAGCGTTTTTTTTAAACTCTTTTTCTGGAATGAGAGCAAAAGTTTGAGGCTGGTGTGGCTTAGCCCGTTTTTATTTTATTTTCATTTTTAACTGCTCCGGGGCCGTTTCTCGTGCCTTATTTTAGTACAGCCCCAATTTCCTCAGTGCGTCTTCCAACATTATCAAAAGTTGGACAGTGGGTAAGATTATTTTTCAAGGAATGAACCAAAAGAATTCTCCATCTGAATCTATTTTCTTTGAGTTGTGGTAATTTAGGGTTCAATCATCTCCTCTGTGGTAATTCCTTCTTAAATATGGCAAAAAGCATTTCAGTTATTGCCTGTTTGCTTGGTTTTATTTATCTTTGATTATTTAAATGCTGTTGTTTTCCCAGTGTTAAGGTCTGGAAATATATACTGGTATAGAAGCAAATAAACAAACATTCAGTGGTTATTTTAGAACTTGTCAAGGTAGAAGCATTTCAACCCTTGATATTCATTAACATAGAATTTAGAGTTTTGATGATAATTAGGATTTGTGGCGTGTCAGTAAAGCTCTGCCAGTTGCATCTCTGAAAAAAGTAATCATAATATTAAGAGTTAGGACTGATAGGGTGATGTTGAGTAAGAGAGATGTTGTGTAACTTTTCACTGTTCAAGCACACTGTATATAACGATTTAAGCAATGAGTTAAAAAAAGCAGGATAAGCTAAAAAGATGTGTGGAAAAATAGATTTTATTATTGAAAGATGCCTTGAAATGAAAGGCTAATTTTGTTCTCAATGTCCCCACTATGAAACAAGAGCCTGTAATGCAGAGGGGACTGTGTAACTCTAAAGGGATGATCCTAAAGGTCTTTCCCAACCTCAGCCCCTCTGTGGTTCTCCACGCTTTCTGGTTCCCTTGGCAGGTATGGCTGTGCACCTGAGCAGCAGGAGTCCTGTTTGATCACTTTTAGTGGGGCAGATGTTTCTCTGGAGGTGAAAACCCAGCACCTGAGGTATCCAAACTCAGGGATCCTTAAACATGATGACTCCTCCACAAGCATTCCCACCCGTGGAAACACTGCTGGAGGTGAGCAGTGATGAGCTGCTGTGGATGGGTCGTGCCCAGGAGGGCAGGAGCAGGTGGGTGATCCATGCCCACCCCTCCATCCCTACTCCTAGAGGAGTGGCAGGGTGCCAGTGGCTGCATGGTTACGGGCTTGGAATGTCCCTGCCCTCGCCACTTGCCATGCAGGGGGTTTATAAATAAAAAAATTCTGTCTCACGTGCTTTTCCAGCACTGCCAATGCCCAAACCACCCCTGACTGTGATAAGGGCAACAAGGGGTTCGTTAGGTAAGAGCTTAATGAGCTGAGAGGTGAGACTGCGTCATCCTGGCAGAGTGGGGTGTTTGCACCCCACCTCCCTGCTGAGAAATAAACCCTTTCACTTTCAGTATTGGCTCGAAATTAGTTTGTACACTACAAATTAATCAATTACCGCCACTGTATTTTGGAGATGGAATTCAGGCCGAGCAGGGCAATTTGTATTTGTCACACTTAAGGGACTCTATTGTACTGAAAGGGAGAGGATTTGAGAACAACTGAGTTTAAAGCTGTCGAGCTCCTCTTTCTAGAGCCTGCTGCAGGAGCAATTTGACTGGCTGTGCCTCTCAGTTCTGCAAAAGAACAAACCCAAAAACTCCCCTCCACTTTTTCTATCAAAACCACTCTGTGCATTTCAGTGTATGAGCTGTTAGTTTTTTTGTATTTGGATCAAATCAGGCATTTTTCCCCCAGCAAATAGTCCTCCAGTGTGCTTTATACATTTGATTCAAAGGCCTGTGTATTATTTGATGTTCTTAGGAGATAAACAATAAACTTTTGAATATGTTTTTTCCATTTGAATACAAGCCTAGGGATGCTTCACCCTGCATCCTAAAGCCTGATTTCCCCTGGGACTCATTATCATGCAGCTCACATGTTCAGTCACCTACACTGTTGAACTTACTATCAAATAACCTTCGAAATGTTACTAGTTATTACGTGTCAGAGGGCAGATTTATGATAAACTAACTTTGAAACAAAATAATGAATTCTCAGTGTTCTCTTTCCAGCAGCATTTCTGGTAATTTGGACGGATTTAAATTTTAAAACAGTAAGTTGCCTTTTTCTCTTATTCTGTCATATAAAACAGCTCCCTCCTCTCATGAAATTTCTGCCTCCTTAAATATGGTTTATGAGGATTTGAACAGTGCCTATAAAGAACAAAAATGAGAACATTTGTCTGGGAGCTACCAAACTGCCCACTGGAGTTCATTTGTGATTAAACTTTCAGAGCTTTCTAACTTGGTGAAAGTTAAATTAACTTAACCCTTAGCACAGTCCACCTGTGTCCAAAGCACATTTGGGCAGTAGATGTTTGCAGGCAGAAATATTTTCTCCTTGTGCCTTTTACTGCCAATATTTTAAGGTTTTGAGTGGTGCTCTTGTATTGGGGTGACAAAAATCAGTAACATTGTCTTCTCCGAGAGCTGGTTTATGGCAGACCAGAAAGGTTTTCCAAGAGGATATTCTGAATTTCAGCCCCCAAAGTCCATATTTAGGGAACTAAATAATTGGCCAATTTTCATGAAGGCTGAGCATGACTTCAGGGGATCTGTGGGCACTTGGCCTCTTTCAAATGGCAGCCAGAGCAAGCATGACTTTTAATGAGATTCTATCAGAGGGAGGAAATGCAGGTAGATAAATGCCATGCACCCATTTTGGAGGTGATTAGAGGAGCAAACATCTGCAGATGAAATTTAAAAGCACTCGCTATGTCAGAAATAAAGTCTGGCTAATTTGGGGAGAGATCGGCACGGCCCTTCTTGGCATCAGAGGGGTTTTTGCCGTTGCATTTCAGATGAGCACGGGGCAGATTTATGTCTGCAGGATTTTCATCTCCTACCAGACAAAGTCGGGGCTTTGAGATAGTGCTGATCTGTGAGACTGCACAGAAAGTGCCTGACCCGGGGTGGCCCTGTGAAGCTGGGGATAGAACCTCCATCTTCAGGGCTCTCTCTCATCTCCTTTGCTCCCCTTGCCGTGATTATGGTTCTCCAAGGGCACCACGGGCAAAACTTCCACGGCAGGCTGTCTATTAATATTTATGCAGCAATACAGGAGGCAATGCATTGTTAAAATACAAGTTGGAAATGCACCAAATTTAATCACTTTTAGTACTAGAAATTATCTATTCCTACGTCAGATAGAAGGGGGGGGGGGGGGGGCGGGCATCGTTGTGATACTTTATTCTTTTACTGAGTTATTTTCCAGTTCTGACACAGCTTGAATTAAAGGGCAGTAAATGATCTCGTGTAGGTAAACTTTTCTAAGGAACGCAAGATATCTCTGTGAAATTTAATGTGAGGAGTTAAAAAATATTTGAAGTAATCACTCAGTGAGTCAGGACATGCAGGGATCAGCCGTGCCACGTCAGCCAGGCCCTGTCTTCATGTGTTGGATCTGGTGTGCATGGAGGCCACTGGGATTTGTCCTTTGCTTCCATGAAATTCTTCCTGCCTGCATGGAGAAAGAATATTTTTATCACTGATATCGCTTCATTTTTGCAGCTGTCTCCTGGCATCAGGTTAGTAATATAAACTCTGTCAGAGAGCAATCTCTGCCTTCCACAGGCTGCAAAATCCACAATTACTATTTACAGTTAACCTCCTCAGAAAGTGGGCCTTACTGAAACTGTTCAACCCCCAAAAGAATTGTTGGTTATTGTTATCTGAGGACCTCCTACAGTCTTCCCTTGGTCAAGTAAGGCTCTTTTTTTTTCAATAGGACTTTTTTCTGAGATCAAGCTCCGAGCTTTCTCACAAGTAAGATAAATCCAGTGAAAGTAAAACATTAATTAAAAGGTATTAAAAAAAATAAAAAAAGAAAACATTTGAGAAGAGCGTGGTGCTCAAATGGAGCACTTTTTTTTCAGGTCACTTGGCTTTCTGATGTCATTTCTGGCAGCTTCGTTAGCCTGGCTCCATCACGTTCTGCTCTGAACGATAACGTGATGGGAGATGATCAAAGTGAGAATGCAAAAGGCTCAGGACATTTAAAAAATGTTCTATTCTGGAAATTGTTCTAAAACTATAAACAGATTACATTAAAAATCTGTCTTACCCAACATGGTTGCTCATCATCCTTTTTTAGAAGGAGCTATTGAGAAGTTTGGGTAAACAGCCTTGAAGTGTTTATGATGGCAAGCTGGAAATTTCTCCAAATTTCAGGCAACCCGAGCTTCTCTGAAATGGAATGTAACCCATTTCTGCTGCTAGGTGCCTTGTTTTAATCTTTATACTTAAAAGTGGCAAAGCATATGGATCAGATCACCCACTCCTGCTAATGGACACAGTTCCCTGGACTTGCGTGTCCAATTATGCCAGCTAAAGATCTGCCTGTTGCTGGGCTTTATTTCCTTATTTTTCTTGTCTTCCTGATCTCTGACCCTTTATCAAAGGAATGCTGTCTATAATATGGTAATAATATGAAATTCTGAGCTCTCTTTCTAACAATATACCCCAAAGAATATTCAGGATGCTGACCTCTATGGGAAGAGCAGCTGATGAGCAGTTTCAGCCTCATAATCGTCTTTTCCTGGTGCAGGGAGAAAGTTTGGTACCTGTTCCTGGCCTTGTGGTGGGGTATTAACCATTTCTGCATTTCCAAGGAGCAATTGCTCTGTGGGCTGAGTGGGTAAATAAACTCATTGGCAAGTCAACAAAACGACAGGAGGCCATTTTCCCTGATTTTAGCTGCATTGTAGTGCTTGGGAAAGTGAGAAATTTGTGAGGTTTTTAAGGGCTTCATCCTCTCATGCTCTCAATCAGTGTGAGGATGTGGCTGAAGCAGGAGGCAGAAATCCACAGGCACTGTGACACCTGGGGTATGGAATGGTGGAGGGAGGATTTCGATCTCTGGGCAAGATTTGACTTTCTGTTTTGATTTATGGGCTGAATATAAATGTGTATTTTATGGAGTCATTAGAGTCTGTGGTTTGAAATACACAGGTTTGTGCAGAAAAGGGTGCCTGGGCTCCTTGTACAGCCCCACTCATTTTTTATAAGAGAAAAACGGCAGAGAATTTTGTGTAGGAAGAAAACCCTTCACCTCAGGCACTTTACACCAAATAAGTGATGGGATGGTCAGGAATGGCATGATCCATGAAAAAACAGGGAAGGAAAATAGATAAGGGATACCTGTGCTCTTCTTCATTGTGAAACATCTATATGCCAGGTGTATTTTTACCTAAATCAGTTTTGGTGGTGCTGATAGGGAGGTGCTTGAGAAGTGCTGGGCCTTGTAGATGCAAATAAAGAAAATCACAGCAGGAAGGAGCTCGGCCAGTTGGGACATCCTAAATGTTGGGAGAGACACATCAGGACAATGCCTTGATCTCCACAGTGAGAGGTTTTGGCACCTGCCAGGCTCCCGTGTCCCCATCCTGCTGCAGACTGAAGCTCCTCTCCTTGGGTGGCAGCAGCACTGGCAGCTGGTGGCCCTTGTTTGGTGCCCTTTGGCTTTGCCTTCACCCCAGCTCTTATCATTTGGGTAAATGCTGCCCTTTAATGTTTACAGTAATGGGAATCTGGAGCAGCCCCTCTGCCATTTTTCCAGCACAAATACTGCACTCAGGGTGATTCCCATCTCCTGCTCGATGCAGATGGAGCCTGGGAGACTCCTTCCCAACATCCCCACATCCTCCTCCTCCTGCTCTGCCAGCCCCAGGTGACTGCACCAGCCACGCAATTAATCTGTGAGGATGGGGGAGCTGCCCTTGGTCTGTTTTCCCCCTCTCATCCCAGCACTTCCCTTCCCAGCCCCAAACCCAGCCGTGGCTCAGGACCCGTGGATGCAGCCCCCAGCTCCTTCCCTGCACCTCGTGACTGCCTGGCCATGACAAACTGTGCACTGGCTCTGTGATTTGTGTAAGCTCGAATTTTCCACTAATTCACTTATATATCCTAGATGGAAAACACAGCCCCGGGGCTGCTATAAACCATGGAGCTGCTGGAGCCACAAAGGGCCGTCCTGCCAGCTGGGAACTGCTGGAGCATGCGGAGCGTCCGGGGCCAGGGCAGGACTCAAATCCAGTGGATGCACTTGTCAGAGGGGGCCGTGGTGTTTGGGAGCAGGTCCAGCCCTTCCCTGGGGTGCTTCCAACCCCAGCCTAGCCCAGTCAGTGCAGGGACAGGCAGGAGCCAGAGCTGTGTGCCGGCCACCAGGCCAGCTCTGGTCAGTGCCCACTGCCTAAAACCAGCCCCTGGGTTGGGCTGTTTGGTGGCAAACATCCTGGCTTGCTGTGGTTTGCTCTCCTGCAGCCTCCGTGCACCCCAGGGCTTTGTTTTGTGCCGTGGTGCAATCCCCCAGCATTAATTTTCAGTATAAGCCGCCCATAGATAAATTTAAGAGCGCTTCCTTTTAAGCACAGCAAGAGAGGCACATGGGCTGATTCCCCAAATGATTGCTTGTCTTGTGACAGAGAGCTGTTGACCTGCTCCTTTAATGTTACAAGTCTGCATCTAACTGCTCTCTTAATCCAACCTACTTCCTTCTTTTTAATGAAATTGTCCCTTCAGCCTTTTTCCTGGGCTGGCTTTTCAACACTAACGTTAGAAACAGGCTGCTCAGTTCTTTCCTCTGCTAACATCTTGCCCAGAGCTAACTTGCAGCTTCACTCTGTCAGCTGTAAGATATAGATATACTGTTGTCTTAATTACTCATATTTCTCCTGCTGCTCATAATTCTGCTTGTTCCACCAAAGAGCTCTTCAGAGAGCTTTACTGCTTCCCTCTCCCTTTCTTTGGGGGTTTAAAGGTTGTCAGATATATAAACGATCCTTGTTGCAGAGCTTTGGTGGTGACAGTGTCCTTTGTGGAGAAGATTTAGGGGGATGGGAGGACTAAATACAGATGCTTTTAGGCTCGATCTCTGAGGAAGGAGAGAACACACATCGTGCTACCTTGCATAACAGAGCACCAGGGAGGGTGTTTGGCAAATCCCTTCTCTAATGAACAGCGAGGCAGCTGTTTCTTCTGCAGCTTAAAGTGCAGATGCTGATTGTCAGGAGAAGGGTTTTCTTTATCCAACACTGATTATCCATGGCTGTATCTGGCTGACTGCTATTCCTCTAAAAATGCTGTTGAAAAGGGACTGGACACTTAAAAAAAAATCACTGCTGTGCCATAGGGAAGCTGTAGTCCTTTGTGGTTTCAGCTCTCTCTTTTATGATTATATACTACTGTTTCTGTTATCTCTATTAATTAATCTGTCTGCCACAGCAAGCATTGCATGTTGAGTGATGTAGAGCAGACTGACAATGTGACATCCATGGTTTTTTGGCAAAGGTTGGAACAAGTTTTGTCACCTCTGTGAGCTCCCTAGTGAGTTAAACCTTTGGCCAAATTCTTTCCCTCATGGCTACTTTGGGTCTACTCCCCATTTTGGCAGCCCTCAGCTCCAAGGTAGTTCAGTGGCAGAATAGATTTTAGTATTCAGCTGGTTGTCTCAGTTCAGCTGGCTGACAGGTTCAGGACGCAGTACTGTGAGTTTATTGTTAATTGAATAAATTAGGAGCCTGTCAAACTGCTGTGGTTGAGCCTGTTTCCCTCATAGCGCTTGTGCTGGAGGAGTGGCTGGAGGTGGGACTGTGCTTTCCCTGAGTGGGGCTTAATCCCCTTGCTCCAGGTTTTGTTGTGGTTCTTTTATATATTATTTTATATATTTATATAAAATTTTCAAGTAATTATCTGGTGAAAATGCTGTGCAAGAAATATTTTAACAACAGAGTGGTGAGAGGTGGTGACACCAAAGATAACACACAGGTTTCATCTGGTCTAATGGCAGTAACAGGCAAATAAACACCAGGCTGCAGTAAATCATGACCAAACTCCTCCAGTAGCACAGAAGAGACTAATGAATCTGTTAGAAGAAGCAAATAGAAACAGATGAGAGAAACTGGCGAGAGAAACTAGAAATAAAGAGTGATTTGGTTCTGTGTAGAGGAACAGCACGGGATAAATAAATCTTCAAGTCAGTGCGTTGCTCATGAAGAGCTGAAAGGGATCAGAGGAGCTGTCTCGGGCAAGTCAAGTTCCAGGCAAGGTCACAGGAGTGAGGACACGAGGGAAATCCTGGCAGTTCAGACCATTGCCTGTAGGAAACTCGGAGTCAGGGAAAACTCTCCATGTGGATAACACACGGTGCAACCCCAGCCCCAGACTGGACAAGAGGGGTGGTGAGGATGGCCCTGTTAAAAGTCCAGGTTCCCTGAGGTTTGCCACAGGAATGTGTCTGGTGCAGAGAAAGCAGAGCCACAGGCTGTGATGTTCAGTGTGGGCATTGCCCTCTCCACATGCCGGGTGAGCTCTGCCTGGGGCCAGACTGCCCCAACATCTCCCTGCCTGGGCAGAGCAGGGCACCAGGGCTCCTCCAGAAGGACTCTGAGCCTGGCACTGCTCTGAGGGCTGCTAGAGGCTGCAGAGTGCACCTAGTGAGCTGGTATTTGGCTCTATTTACCCAAGGTTTCCTCTTGGAATCCCAAAGCTGCCTCCTGGAGCACAAGGCTGGGTAAGTTGGTGGCCAGGCTTTGGCACCCTGGCCACTCTGGCACTGGGCAGCCTTTGCAGAGGTGTTGGGCAAAGGCAATGACCTGGTGCCTCAGCTCTCCAAATATAGGGATGTTTCTCCATGAACTCCTCTCTGCAAACCCAAGGGCTGTTAAAAGAAAAAGGTCTCGTGACTGTGTGGTGCTTGGATGCCATGGCAATGTAATTAGCTGCAGAGCAATCTTACTAAAAATGTCCTTGGTGGAGGAGAGGACGGGGTGGGAGAGGATGGATGTTAAAGGGGAGGAAGTTTCCAGACCTGTGGCTTCACCACAGCTTGGCTGCTCAAGCCAAGTCCTTCAGCTCAAATATGAATCCAGAGGTTCAGAGCATAATGTTTACTACAGTGTCCATGTGGGAGGGAAAGCAGCACAAACTCTTGGAGGTGTTAAGGGATTATATAACAGCTTCCCACCCCCAAGCCTTTCCAAGCCTTTGGAAAATTTTATAAAGTATCTTAGGCTAAAAACCTTTTTGAGCTGCTGGATAACTTGAAGCAAACTTCAGAAAAGTATTCCCATTACTTTTCCCTTGTTCTCCTCTTTTCTCTTCAATGTTATCTATGGATCCAGGAACTCCCAGGCTGCTTAATCCAGAGGAGGCAGACATGGGGTTCTGCATGAAACCCAGAAAGCCTCAGTGCAGGAAAGCTGTGTTGCTGATTACTTTATCTTTGTTACTCTGCCAAACCCTCAGAATTTGGCAACCTGGGCCTTTTTATATCCGTTAGGCTTTTTTTTCCTCCCTCCCTCATGACCTCTGTGGCTGCATTTGCCAAAAGTTCCCTGTATTAGATATGAGGCTGTGTATCAGCATCCACAGGGCAGATGCTCCAAAGCTGCTGAAGTATTGAAGAATTCCGGAATACTGGAACTGTGTGAAGTATTTGGAGTTCAACTTTAGCTCTGGTGGGCTGGAAGTTACTGTAGAGAGTCATTTCACCAAGTTCTGTTCTCAGCTGTGTCCTCTAGAGAGGAAGAAATCAGTTTCTGCTGTTCATGGTTAATCCTACTGCACATTTATATAAGCAATTATAGATTTTATTTTGGGGTTAAATGAAGACTAACCACAGGAATAAAAAGTAATGTTTCATAGGGATATTGTTTTAAAAACTTAAGTGAGATAGTGAAGTGATCCAGCAGAGGGTGAGCTAGGATTTGGGGGCATTTTGGTGGATTTCTGTATTCAGACATTGCTCTCCTTTATTTGAATTTTCCTGCATGTTAGGACAAAGCACAGGCAGCTGTGTTTTCCATCCTGATGAACGAAACAGAGCTCAAGGAGCTGAGCTCAGACTGGCTTCCCCTGAAAGAAAAACTTCTCTCTGTCACCTGAATCATAATTTTAAAGCATGAAAGCTCTTCATCAGGACATCAGCATTTTAACTCCTTACATTTTGCAACCTGACCTTTGCAGAGCTAAAAAAAAAAAAAAATCCCCTTTCACTGAAGTTGTTCAGAGTTTGCTCTGGGTGGTAAAAGTCTGTGAGGTCACCTTGATTGCTGCAAGTCAGTGTGGTCCTGACTGTGTTCTTGAGGAGACAACCATTGCTGTGATTTAATCCAAATCTGTTTAATCACATATAATCCACATTACCCAAATATGCTCACCCAGGATCCAGTTTCAGAGCTGCACTGAGGGGAGGGAAATCTTGTGTTGTCACAAGCCCTGCTGACATCAGTGGGGTTTCTTATTGATGCAGGACTTAGCGCTGGCACATGCAATTACAGCAAAATTTGGGGTTTAGCATATTTGAAATTTACTGTATTTTTAGGAAGCTGTTGCTTGGAGGTGAGTGAGTAAATGAACTCTGGGCCACGTCCAGCAAAATCTTGGACTGAAGAGTTGTGCCAAGTGCCAGGGAAAATTATACAATAATCTGAAATAATTTGTGGTGTGATTAAAAAAACTGTAAATGTTTGGTTTATATTTTTGTCTTAGAAATTTCATTTGCTGTGAATGAAAAAAGATCCTGTGCTTCCCTCAAGGCATTCTGTGTTGGGTTAGAAATGTTCCAACAACAAAAACCATAGGATTTGTCAACACAAATAACACCCAGATGTCATTGCAGTGTTACTGGTTATGATTTTCATCTCCAAGTTCCCAAAATCTATTCAGCCCCCGTTACTGGGATGTGGAATCATTAACTCTCTGCCCAATCAGAGACTCCTTCCCCCATGGTGTTTACTAGGAATTTATATTTCCACAGCTCTGTGGCCTTGGAGCCCTGCATCCAAAAACCTGCATCCCCAAACCTGCATCCCCAAACCTGCATCCCCAAACCTGCATCCCCAAACCCTGCATCCCCAAACCTGCATCCCCAAACCTGCATCCCNCAAACCTGCATCCCCAAACCCTGCATCCCCAAACCTGCATCCCCAAACCTGCATCCCAATTCCTGCATCCAAAACCTTCATTAAAAAACCTGTATCCCAAAGCTGAATCCCAAACCCTGCTTCCCAAACTGTGCTTCCCAAACGCTGCATCCCAAAACCTCCATCCTAAACCCTGCATCCCCAAACCTGCATCCTAAAACCTGCATCCCAAAATCTTTTCAGAGCCAGTGGAGCTGAAAACAGCTGAGCAATCCTGGTGAACAGAACCTACACAACTGTGCAAAGTAATCCCTAAAAATATGATGGGAAGGGCAAAACCAAAAGATCACACTTTCCAAACCACTGAGACCCCAGCCAGGCTTCAAGGTAAATACTGGAATAAATAAATAGTGCATGATCTGAGAGGCTGAATCTGTACAATAACCACAGTTTGTTGCTCATCTAGTAAAATAATAAATACAAGGTGAACTTTTTTCGGCTTGCAAACTGTCACCTCTGGTGCATTTCTGACGTGACTGGTTTTTTTCTCTCTGTGGCCATTTTGCAATTTTCTCTGGGTTTGTTTTGATTGTAAATAGGCACACACATTAGCTAAAGCCAGATAATTTTCTCCTGGCCAGCTTTGCCAGTAAATCACTGAGCTATGTAATTGGGTTTGTATAAAATTATGCACTGCAAACTTGGGAATAAGTAAAACAGAAACAAAAAAGTTGATTTTTGTAAATAGTACCATTTTTTTGCATTCAAAACTTCTGTTTGCCTCCATTTTTCTATTCCCTATAATGATCATTCTTTAAATGTTGAATGAAAATCCAGCTACAGGATAAATTCAAGCAGAACTGGTAATAATTTCTGGTTTGGCTTGTAGGTGGAGTTGAATGCAAGCAATATGTTCTGAAGATGATGGTGTTCAGACAAATACCCAATTTGATTCTGATAAATTGGATGCATGACTTTGGCCAGCATGAGAAGAACAGGTGAGAACCCTTGAGACTGATGCAGAAATAATCAGTATTTTGATGGTCAGGAAAAATATTGCTCCAGCAGCACAATAGATCTTCTATTAAAAACTCAAAATACTAATTACAATCTGCCTAAAGACTTATTATAAATGAAGTGGAGATAGAAACATGTTTATATTATGGGGAGGCTTATTTGCAGATAAGCAGGAAACCAGTCACACATCTTCACAAACATAATTTTAGCTGTTTTAATTAGCAGGTTTGCTTTGATTTAATTTAATTCAGCGATTCCTTCTATCTTTACTGACACATGTGCAAATAAAATGGGCTGACCTGACTCCTGACACCCTGTTTCCTTTCTCATTTCTGGATTTGTTGTTGTTGATTCCGGCAGTGTTTACGGTGGAATGATGGGGTCAGCACTTCCTCCCAGCACGGCCGCAGATGGAGGGTGGGGATGACAACTCTGCATCTGAGGGGGCTTTTTTTCCCCCCAGCACTGCTGATTCCCCAGGTGCTGGATGTCAAAGGCCAGCAGGAGTCCCAATAACCTCCAGCTCCCAATTCTATTTAGGGTTGGAATGACAAAAAATGTACTTTTTTTTTTTTTTTCTGTGTAGTTGTGGTAAAAGTGGAGCGACCTTTTATTTGCTATAGAGCCAGACCCTGGAAAGAAGCCCCACATGTGCATCATTTTCGGGTGGAAAAACAAGCTTTAAATCTGTCAGAATTCATATATTTAATGTTTGGTGATTTGGTGGGTTTATTTAACAGTGAAAGTTGTTATTGACAGAATAAGAACATGTAGTCCAGGATAAAATCACGACATTAATACACTGACAAAACTCCAATCTGTGTTGGCTTCGTTGAGCTTTTTGTTGGTCTGAGGGCTTGGAAAGTATTTTTTCTTCTTTATGTCAGAAAAAATGATTGTTAATAAGCCAGGTGTTGTTCTCCCTTCCCTCTGCACCCCTCCCTCTGCAGTCTCACAGCTCTATGATAGGTAATTAAAACAATCACTGAAATGTTTCAAAGCCACTGCAGCCTTTACTTGACTTTTAAAATTCCTATTTGAAGAAGAATGTTAAAATTAATTTGTATCTGGCTCAGCAAAGTGCTCTTTACTTGAGCAATGGACTTTACAGCATTGCCAACAAAAAGAATGGAATTAATATTATATTTGCCTTTATCTAGGGTTATTCTGTTAACTGTTTTACACTGGAAATTAATTTCAATATCGTACAGATGCTTATAAGTCTTGAATGCAGCAGTTTTAGCATGCAGCCACAGCTCTCCTAGTTCATAATTGTGGTAAAAATAAGAATTCAAAAGGAATAAACTTGCCAGGACAATTAAATGATTCTGCACCCAGATAATGGAAGGACGAAGTTTATATTCTTGGACTGTAAAATACGTAAGAGGGAAAAGTGTTATTAAAGAAGTATTGTGTGGTTATTATGAAAAGAATGGTAATTTCACATGTTTGTCTTTCTACTGAGGAAAAATGCTTTGGAGACGTTGGGATAGGAGCATTTCTGATGTGGAAACGCTCCTGTTTTTCTTCCCCATCTCTATTTTTTGAATTTCAGTTCCCTGCTTCTGTAGGTCTTTGGAAGCCTTGTAATTCATCCTTTATGGAATTCTTGGTCTGTGGGACAGGATTTTATTATTAAAATAAGCTTTCTTGTAATGTATTCTTTTTGATCCTTAAAAGACCCTTAATCTCTACAAATGAGTGTTTTATGTCCCTTTGAAGGGGATCCTTCTCCCCTCCTTTCCTGACTTGTCCCTCTTTGGGACTGGCACTTCCCTGGCACGGGCAGGAGTGGTTGCCACCACTGCAAGCAGAAGAGACAAGTTGAGGAATTTTCAGGACAAATGGAATTGGTTCAGGCTTTAAAATTACTGATTAAAAAAAGGAAAAAGCCATGTAGGATGAAAGGTTTTGTATCTCCTTTGTCGGGGTGTGGGGAGTCCTTGCCTGGCATGGAAGTCAGTATGTGAATAAAGCAAATGTTTTTACATGTTTACTTATGGAAATCTGAGGGATACCAGGGAGCAGGGTGCAAACCAAAAATATCAATACTGACAAATTCAAATAGGGACTCTTCCCCGTTAAATTTCATATATACCACTATTTGCCCAAACATTTCCCATTTGTGAAAGACAGCATCCCCTCATCCTCTGTTTTTGCTCCTCTGTGGACATTTTTAACTCCTTCATGAACGTTTCTAAATCTTTTTCTTCTAATCACAGACAGGTATGGCAAAAAAATTTACACATGTGGATCAAAATGCAACTTAAATCCTCACCTGCGTCGTTGCGTCAACACAACTCAATCTGACAGTGTGTTTTTGCCAGGTGGAACAAAGAGCAATAAATTAGTCCTGAACATTTATGATCTTGCATTATAAAGACTCCAACAGACTGTGTTCAAAATCAATTGTCAGAGTGATGGGGATTAATAACTCTGGTTCCGTAACCTTTTCCGTATCTGCTGCCTGGCTGAGGGCACGTTTCAAGATCTGCTGCCATATTTCATTATTGCAACCTCTGTTTGAAAGACCTTTTTGATGCTTAAAAAAAAGGAACAGATTAGTTTTTAGTAGGGCTGGATGAATAACTCAGAATTAATAATTCACTCAGTGAATTTTGCCTCTTATTCTGTAGGAAGAATGGAGAAAAAATAGTTGTCAGAATTTTCCTAGTGACTCACTGGGTTTTTTTATTTAATCAAAAGTAGAAATCAGAATTCAGGCTGTGTTACATATTTGTGATTGATCAGTCAGGTGGCATTGGCTTAATTTCCCAATTAATTGAGGACAAATACTAGAATAAATTTCATTATTAATTATTTGAGGAGACTGTATTTAAAAATCTCTTTCCACCTGCACACAAGCTTAAAATCAGGTTTGGAAAGAATTCTGGAAAGTAAAAATCCAAGTGCACGAAAACTGTTGGAAAGGAAACATAAATAAGGAAGGAATGTGGCCAAGCCAAGGTAATTGCAGGACACAAATAAATCTGAGGCTTCCACAAAGTTTCCCTCCTTTGCTGCAGCACCTGTTTTGGGGGAAGAGTAATAAATATTGGGATAAATATAGGAGTAAGGCAAATGAGGGGTTTATTGAATTTCCCTGCCTCCCCAGCCACTGTGCTGTGTTTTATGGGAGCAAAATGTTAGATGTAAGTGAAACCAAGTGAGGAACTGGCATCTTTTCTCTCTCTGCCTCCCAGCTGGAATGCTGGCACCCCACCCGTGCCAGGCTAAGGGACATCAGTGTCTTCTCCTGCATTTTTGTGCACTTGACTTTGCCTTCTCCCTAAATAGAAATAAAACAGTTAAATATTTCCCAACAAAACCCCCACATGTGATCTCCAGGGCCGTGCATACCATCAAACTGTCATTTCCTTCGATTAACCTCCACCTGACCTCCCTCCCTGAGGCGCTTCCCCATCCCCTTGTTCCTCCACTTAAGCCTCTGGTGCTCTCTCAGGTGAGTGCCTCTGTCACTCAGGAGCTGGACACGTTCCTGGAGAACCCAGTGGACATGCTGGGATGGAAAACTGGGCAGAACTTATCCCTGGGTTACACAGCCCAGAGCTGGATGTGTCTGGAAGTGCAAAAGGAAAGGCAGCTCAGATAAGAGCAGGTGAAGAAACTTGGATTTTAAGAGTGTCTATTAAGTGTTTTATGAATATTGTGAAATATTTAAGATCATAAAATGTTCATGACTGAGATCCACAGGACTTTTCTGTCGTAACTCCTTCGTGTTCTCAGGAAGGGCCAGGTTGTGGAGAATAAAATCATGACCAGGAGAGGATCAGAGTTAATGAATTGACTCCTTAAAACAACAGTGTTTGGAAACTACCAGGGTCATCTATTTTATCATTTTGAAACCCAACAGGTCTGTTTTTAATCTCGATTTTTGTCTACAGGTAGGAAGAAAATGAAAATTAGGAAGGCCAGAAGAAATGAAACACTTCAAAATGATTCATCCCTGCAAAAATTTCAGTTGCTCCAAACTGAGCATTTTTGGCCTGGTGGTTTGCAAGAAATGCTGATGTTTGTGCCAGCTTGGGACAATTTTATTTTATTTTTTTTTGTCCTGCAATTCCTCTAGAGAGAACGATATGGGACTGAGATGTTATGAATCCAGTCAGATCATGCTTTGGGCTGACAGCAGAGAACAGCAAAGCCTACATTGAATCCATAACTTCTGCTTATGGAATAAAATACATTTTGGGATGATAACAGAGGACATGTGGTGAAGAATCTCTTCATCCCAAGGTAAGCTGGTACAGTGGCACAGGCTGAAACTAAGCACTTTGGTTCTAGGCTTAATTTGACTGTTAAATCTCATATTTTTTGCTGAGAGATTAAAAATGTGTCATCAGAAGTCTCAGAATCACATCAATTCCTATGGATGAGGATGGTTTATCCTTTAAATCAGTCTGTGCTGTAGTAAATAGGTCAGAAAATTCCTCAACATTTCATCACCCGGCATAATTTACAGAACTTACAGGATTTTTGTAGATGGAGAATCCTGCAAATGTTTAGTTAGAAAAGACCTTTAAGACCATCAAGTCCTTTTTTTTTTCTGAATCCCACTTTGTCCTTTTTCTAAAATTATCCCATTAACACTTCAAGAACAGCAGCATTCCATGATTTCTACTCAGCCCCTGAGATCATGAAACCTGTTGGAAAATAGTTTTAAAGCAAGAAAAAATTGCGGTGTAATATTCCTGTGCAAACACTGGATGCATTCCTTCTGCCAAGAGTTTATAATCTATTTTTTAAGCTTTTATTCATGCTGGCTTTTTTACCCCCACCCCATCCCTGTGGGAATGCTACATTTGTAAGTCAGGTGGAAGCAGATATTGCAGAGGTACAGTGGGGATGTTGGTGAGAATTTCCAGCATGACATGGTTGGTGGACCAGCAGCACCAAGTTCCTGCACTGGTGGGAACTGGTGTGACTGGTTAAACTCTGTTTTAATTAATACCTGAAAAAAATCATTCTATAATTCCATAGGGATTGTAAAAAAATCCCACTTTTGGAGTAAGTGTGACCCAGTATTGTCCCTGTTAAGGTTTTGGCAAATGATTCTCCAGAAAAAAGAAAACAACCCAATATTTTCTGTGCAATCCTCCCCCAAACCAATCTGCAGTGACAGGGCTGTACTCACCTGCTGGAGTGGAGAATTTAAATGGAAGAACAAAAAGAAACTGAAATTGCCTTAGGGATTGAGGTCAGGTGAAGGTTAATCAAAGGAAATGACAGTAAAATGGCATTCAGGGCTCTTGGTACATTTTTAATCATTCCTCTCTCTGTCGCTCATAAAAGACACAAAAGATGTCCAACTTTTTGCCATTGTATTTAGTTAAGGATGACTTTTATTTTTGTCTTGATTGTTTTAAAATAGCCTTTCTTTTTGATTTCTCTTGTAGATTTAGCTCCTGAAAACTTGCATTGCAGTGCCTTAAAGATGTGTGTGGGAAATTGGGAATGTGTGTGTGGGGGGAAGAAGAATGTTAAGAAAAGGGAGTAATTTTCCCCAGAATATCTCTCATTTTAACTTCTCTTTCTCAAGTGATAGATTTTGAAGGATTTCTAGAAGTCATGAGTTTAGGGAATAAATACTCAGAAAAGATAAATATTCACATTATTACACAAGTGTCAAGCTACGTGAAGTTCATGATTGCAACTACTGGAAACAAGAATAGTTTCTTTCACACTCTGCTATCTACAGGTTATTGTTGTGGTTTTAAATCAAAGTATTTTTTAATACTTTTTGTGAAAGATATTAGAATAATCTCCACGATTGCTATGAAATTGTGAAGCTGTGTCTGAATTTCCAGGCTGTTGGTTATATTCTGGTTTTGAGTATGTGAAAAGGCCCCGTTTGGGAACTTTTCTTTCCCAAGCTTGGAGTTGCCACTTTATGACCGTCACCTCAGATAACTTTGGCAAAACTACAACAGGAACAGGAGCAACTTTATGTAACTTATAACTGCCCAAGGCAACTTTTAAAAAATGTGAGCAATGCATTTTTTTTTTTAACTCTATTTGTATAGACTCCCTTCCCCCTCTGACACAAAGGGTCCTAAACGGGATGAATTAAATCCAAACAGCTTTTAACTGAGGTAACTTGGTGTAGCAAATGTGTTTTCCCTGCTCTTTTCATCAGTGTTGTGCACTGAGCCTCTTGAGTGATGCAGCTGGAGCTGAGCTTAGGCAGGACCTTGAGCCAAGTTTAGGCAAGACCTTAAGCCTTTGGAGAGGTTTAGAAACACATCCCTGCAGCCCCACGCAGTGAGTGTCCCCACAGTGTATAGCAGGAAAATGAGATTTTATGGATATGAGATGCTCCACACTTCGGAGGAAAAAAAAAAAAAAAGAAAATAAAATAGTCTGGAAGTGATTTCCCTGTGTGTCCTTGTGCTGCTGTGGCCAGGATTGCCACTGGGAATGTGGCACTTTTCCTCCAGATCCCGCTTAGCAAGAGCTGCCACATGGATGCCAGATGGGCTCTTTGCCAGGGAGGAGGAGGAGGAGGAGGAGGAGGAGGAGGAGGACGGGGGAAAGCCCTGCCCACCCTGCAAACGCTGCCGAGAAAAAGATTGTCAGGAAATTCGTGTAAAAATCGGGAAAAACGGGAAATCTGTATCTGAAGTCGTTGAGCAAAGGTTGAGCTGAGCTGAGCTCGCTTCCAGGGAAGGGGAGAGGAATGTGGTGGGGAAGGCTGGTCTCTGGTGCTGGGAGTGCAGAAGCTCCCAGCAACAAGTGCCTGGTTTTGCAGGCACAGGGAGATGAGGAACCCGGGGATTTCCATGTTCCCAGGGTCTGACTGGGATTTTCTGATGCTGCAGCATTGCCAGTGTCAGGTTTATGGGGGGCATTTTTCAATGCAGCCTCAGCCCGGGCAGCCAGTTCTGCCCCTGTAACTCCCTGTCTGGTAAAACCTCTGTCCTACTAACAGAAATCCACTTGATTTTTGGTGTGTCTTTGTCAAAACAGGAATATCTGTTTAAGAAAAAGAACAAAATGTGAGAGAGCTCATTTAAAATGAAAACTGAGTACCTGAATTGAAGGGAGCATTAACTGCTGACAACTGGGAAACTCTTGGACTGAGTGAATGTGATTTTTTCACCTGGTCTAGTGGAAGATGCCCCTGCCCATAGCAGGGGAGTTGAAACTGGATGAGCTTTAATGTCTTCCAAACCAAACTGTTCTATGATTTTTTTATTTAGCAAACAACATGATCTCAGAATTTTGCTGAAATCAATGCTGAAAGATCAAGGCCAGATCACATCTCTATTTTGAAAACATCCAATAAAAATATTCAGTCTACTATACCCCTGCATGCCCAAGTATTATTTAAGTATGGCAAAGATCAAGCTGGTTTGAGCATTTTTATTGCAGCTACTGGGATCATCACTCTCTCTCCTGCCCATCCTGGATCAGGGCTGCTTGTGAGAACAAGAAGTTATGATCTGAATGTAGCTGGATTAATGGGTTTGGGTGCTTGCCATGTGGTAAAGTGACTGTGGAATAAAATAGGAGTATTTAGAGTTTCCCCATGGGTGGAAAGTGGGGCTTGTTGGCAGAAAAGGGGGTCTTGTGTTCAGTCTCTGCTGAAGCTGAGGTGAGAGCAGTGAGGCAGCTGAGCTGAGGGGAAGCTCTGCCTGGTGTCTCACAGCTTTTCAGCCTGGTTTTAACATCTTGTACTGAATTACCAGCCTGAGAGGGGGGCTCAGGGTGAGGAACCTCTCTGGAGCATCAAAGGAATATGATAAAATTTGATGGAGGAACAACAACAACCAATGGCTTTGCATTTCCTTTCGCTCCCTGTTTTTGGAGAGAAACCTTCCATGCGAGTATTCTCATGTGATGCCTTGGCTTCTGTTGGAATAAATTGCTTGTCTCAGTTTGATCCCTGAGCCTTTTGATAAAAATACTGTTGTTTTGTGCCTTATTAGAGGCATGGTTGAGTCCAAACCCTGACAGCGCTGTGCTGGGTGTGAAGGATCAGGGAAGGTCAAGGATGTGCTGAGTACAGAGGCTCTGGTGGCTGCTGGCAAACCACAGCCTGGTGCTCTCTGGTTTGTCTCTGGTGCTCTCAGCTTCCCACCTCCATTTTCCACCCTTCCACCATCAAGATGCAGGGATGCTCAGGAGAAAATTCACGCTGCCTAATTTCAGATGTCAAATTTAGGTTGCTCCTGGCTGTAACAAAGCACAAGCTCTGCTTGCTGCAAGTGTCTTTGGTTGCAGAGTCAGATTTGCATTTGAGCCCAGCTCTGGGTGAGCAGAAAGCACAGTGGGAGCAGCTCCACACCTCAGACAGGGCTGCTGCCCTGCCAGAGCTGTCACCAGGCCACTGGGCTCTCACTGAACACCCAAACCAGATCCCTTGTGAGGGCAGGACCAGTCATTGCAATGCAATTTTATTATTGAGGCAGCTCAGTGATAAATCCTCAGTGTAAGCAAGCTTTGAAAAAAGAAGGAGTCAAAGCCTTTGAAAACATTTCTAAGTGGGGAATTTGCACAGTGAGCTTGGGGTGAAGGCCAGTTTTCACCAGATGCCCTGTCAGGTGGGAATAATCTGTATGATAACCTGCTGCTGAGTCATCACTTCTCCTGGTGCTTTGTCCCACTGGCTCTTGCTGCTCTGGAATTTGTGAGAAGCAGAAGGCAACTGGCTCCATCTTCAGATTAGGGAAGGTAGACCCCCTTCCTGAGGTTATTTGTTGTGTCATTTGAAGTTAATTTAATGCTTAAAATAGAGACAAACCAATTCTGAGGGATTTTAACCTGAAAATGCACTGGGAGCAGTCACTCCCTGCACTGTGCTCCAGGAGGATGGGATTCCAGAACTGTCTGGGCAGAACCCTGTGCCATGTGCTCCAGGAAGACCTTGCCTGAGCAGGGAGGTTGGCATCAGTGGTGCCTCCAACCTTACCCATTACTCTGTGATGGTCTGGAGGAGGGCACTGGCAACCAGGACATTTCTCTGTGGAGTTGGTTTGGAAACAGGGGCTGCCTCAAAGGAGATTTCTGCAATCAGGGAGGTTGTTCCTACTGAAATCATCAGGAATTTGGGAGGGTCGTGGCTGCCTGGGCAGCCCTGAGAGGCTTTGGACCATTTGTTGAGGCCACCTGTGGTTATGGGTTTAGAGAATGTGTCAGTATTTTACTCTGGCATCCGTTCAAAGCCCTAATTCTGTGCATCAGTGTCTTTCAGATGAAGGAAGTGAAATCCTTTCTTGCCCCTGGTATCTGAGTAAATTGATATCAAATTCTCTAATAAAAAGACAACTGTTGTCAGCAGAGGCAAGCAACAAGAAAATCTGGGACGGGAGGTAACTTCATGATGGATTCTACATCCTCAGGGACTTTCTAAGCTCTGAGGATTAATTTTCTATTATATCCACGTGTGGGACTTCCCTTAAATACACTTCCACTAACAACTTAATACTTTTTTCAATTACAGTATCATGAAATGTAACAACTTTTTTTGACATTCTGCCACTTGGAGGCCAAGGCTTTAATCATTGTGACTGTTTTTGCCCCCTTCTGCTTTTGTTAAATGAAGCATCATTTTGCTGCCCCACTGAAGCCATGGGTTTGTGGAGAAAAAGGAAAAAAACAGGGAAAAAAACCCTTGGGAACTGAACTTCTGCAGGGGTTTGCACTCCATGAGCTTGATCTGCAAGTCCTGATGAACTTGCAAAGCCTTCACAAGCGCCTCTCCTCAATATTTTAGCTCAGTTGCTTCACTTTACTTTATTACCTTTATTTTTTTAGCTTTCTGCATATATTCTTTATTTTACCATGTCTATTTCCTGTACAATAACTCTGGGAATTCTTTCAGACAAAAGAAACGCATTTTTACTTGTCCACATGCTTGAGTGTGTGAGATAAAGCCAGAGCACCAGAGATCCAGAATTTTCTGCATCAGAATTTTGTAGTGCATCTAAAAATGCATTGCTCAGGGTGTGAGGAAATGGTTTATCAAGAAGAAGGATTTTGATAACTACAGGTTACAACCTATTTTAGGAGAGTGGCCAGTAGCTCAAATAGTTTGGAGTTCTCCACCTGGAAGTGTAGGGAACTGGAGAAGGAAAAGCAGTGTGAGGCGTCTGAAAATTACTTGAGTGCTAAGGAGAGGCTCCAGCGTTGGTGTGGCTGCTTTCCCCTTTGGAACACTGATGGATCAGTGCTGTCACTTCTGGTAGAACAAGGCTTGAGAGGACTTCTTCACCTGGGAACTCAAAGAACCCTTTTGAATTTGTTGGCACCGAGAAGGAAGGATGCCCTGATTTCACAGGATAGCTCAAAATTCTGCAATTTTGGGAATATTAATCCAGTTTCCCCCAAGAAAATCAGTTTTTCTTTTAATGTTTTTATGATTTTGTAACCAAAAATAGATAACTTCAATGTAGGTATGTGATTTTACAACAAAATGTTACTAAATCAGGACAAGATGAATTGAGAAGTTGGAGGTGATTGTAGAGGGAGCTTGGGCAGATATGGAGATTCCCGTGGGAGAGCAGAAACTCCTTGTGCAGGCACAGGGCAGGCAGAGGCCAGGAACTCTGTCTGTCCCCCAGCCAGGATGGAATCATGGAATGGTTTGGGTTTGAAGGACCTTAAAGCCCATCCAGTCCCAGCCCCTGCCATGGGCAGGGACACCTTCCACTACCCCAGGTTGCTCCAAGCCCTGTCCAGCCTGGCCTTGGACACTCCCAGGGGTGGGGAGTCCACAAGCCAAAGGCTGGGTCAATAGAAGTGCTGGAAAACAAGGCTGCCCAGCTTCTTTCCCACATTTTCTATCTCCTTCAGAAGGAAAGAGGGAAAAGGCTTCCTGACACAACATTCACAAGGGACACGTCACTGAGTGTCAGCACAGGGAACATGAACTGATCCCAGTTAATCTTCTCTGCTTCCTTCCACACCTCCATTTTATAAACTGGAATTGGCAGGGAATTATGGCCACAAAACCTGATTTCTGCCTCAGTTCTGCTCCCCGGCACAGAACTACCTGACAATTAATATTTGTGTATACCTTTTGAAATCTGTGACCTTTGGGGAGTTGACAGAGCTATAATATTGGTCTTTGTGTGCTCGCCTGGCTTTTAAAGTCCCTGCCTGGTGGATGTAAGTTCAGTGGATACAGATCTGAAACTTGATTTCCTCAGTATAGCTGCATTAGCATTCAGCTGTGGGTATGTAAGATAATAGTATTAAAAGCAACCTTCCATCCTGTTGTCATGGATGCAGCACAGCCCAATCCTGGGAGCACTACACCACCAGTCTTTGTACAATCTCATTTTTATCTACAAATTTTGATTTAATTATACCAGAAATTCTGCAGCCGTCTATAATATATGATTTTATTTTCCATTTCAAGCATAAAAATGTAAGAATTGAGCAGCTCGAGCTCTTTGTCCAGTGCTCTTTTTTTTTTTTTTTTGCATTCCAAGTATCTGTCAGTATTAGTTATGAGACTGTGTGAAATAAGTAGCCATGAAAGATGCCTGCTTTTATGACAGAATGAGTGGTTTCATGAATTTTAAAGGAGCACATTTGTATTTTCTGTTCTTGAACTACATGGGCTACTCGCAAATATGACAGAAGATAATTGTTTGAGGAATTATGATGCCTTTCAAGATTTTGCGGGATATTACTATTTTCATAATCTTTCATTTATCAGCTTCTGCGCCTTGATTTATTTATGGGTGTAATTTGGAAATTAAAGTACTCCCACTCTGGCAGCAAAGGTACACGTTTGCTTGGCGTGGCCCGTGCTCCCTCCCCTTGGCAAAAATAATGAATGTGCTGATTTTTTTTGTGTCAGACACCTAAGGAAGGTGTCAGGGCTGGGGGCATCCAGGTGTGATCCTGGCCCATGTGAGCCACAAGGGAAGAGCCTGGAGCCTTTGGGATGAGCAGGGATTTCAATCCCCAGCAGCAGCACCCATGGCAGCAGGCAGAGCGTGTGCTCAGTTTGTTAGGATTTAAATGAAGGCATTGTTAGCAGGGATTTTGTGTGAGTGAGTAAAGGCTCCCAGCCTTTAATTGACTCGGAAAATCTTTTTAGTTGTGATTAGAGGGACAGATACTCAGCTGGTGAGGACTGATGGTGCTCCATTGAATCAATTTTCATACCCTGTCTGGAGTCAATGGAGCAGGGCTCATTTATAACCCTCTACCTGGCCTGTTATTATAAAAAAAAAACTTTCCAAGCCTGATATCTGGGTGGTACAGCAACCTTTTTCAGGGAGATGCTTGGCTCAATTTAAAAAAATTCATCAAAATCAGGGGCAAAATCCTTGGGCTAATAAATTCAGTGGCATGAGCTATTTCCATTTGGTTGGGAATTTAAGTGTGGAAACCTATGGCTGTGTCCTATTTGCTTGAAAGCTCAGTGATGGATCTGCCATACTTTCAGATTTAGCATAAGGTTGTCTTCTTAAAGACTAAAATGAAGCATCTCTATATCTATATGAAGCATCTCTGTATCTGTATGAAGCATCTCCATATGAAACATCTTTTAAAGACTAAATGAAGCATCTCTATATTATTTTCTGGTTTAGCCTTGAAGTATTTTTATTTTTTTCCCTTGGTAATATTATCTCACTTTCCACCCCGTGATAACTGCACAGAAGGATTTTATTTTATGGTTAAAAAAAAAAATAAATCTGGATATCTTTCTGTAATAAACTTGTCCCTAACATCTGAATATTATCACTGAAAATCCCCTCTCAAAATTCTGTGCATGCCCATAATTAAACTGCTCTGAAAGGTGCAGTCAGGAGAACCAGGCACCAACATTATGGAGTGAAAATTAAAGAGGCAAAACATCAGAGTGTCTACTGTATGTGCCTGCTGTTAGACACTCAAGCATGGAGAACAGGATACACCTCTATGGATGGATGGCTTTCCTTATTAAAAAAACACAGTAGGACCCACAGTAGGGGAACACACTAAAACAAGGCTTTGTAGTAATTTCCTTGAAAGAAATTTCCCAAGATAGCAACTTAAAAAAGCTTTTAATCTCACGACTGGCTCTACAGTGAGTTTTACTGGAGCTGGGATAAAAAAGGCCGTTAGATTGCAGCTGATCTGGGAGAGTTGGTCTGAAGCCTCTTCCCTCCCAAGGAAAGAATTAGACCTTCCTTGCACTAGAACAAGGGTTGAATAGATTGATGTGATTCTGGCATATTTAAGAACTTTAAATACATATCTCTCAAGTCTGAAATGATGTGGGAAAACAGAAATCCCCTTTCCCAGCTGGAATTCTTGACCAACCATGCTGCCGTGTGGCACTGAGCCGATGAGTTAGAGCAAGGTTCCTTCCACATGTCTAAATTTGAAACCACTGTCCCTCGTGATTTTGAGCTGGTATTTTATTTTGGGTCTCTGAGCAGTGTCCTTTCCCACTTGGGAGAAACATAAAGTGTTTATCTTAAATTCCTGAAGAGGAATCCAACAACACCGTGTCCTGCAGCAGCTCGTTGTGCTGCAGAGGGCCGGTACCTCCCTCACTGGGATTTGCCTGACCTGTTGTCTGTTCTACATGACTATTAAACGCCAGAGTAAAGGGAGAAAACCCCCCCAAAATCTGGCTAAATCCCCATGCAAACCTGCTGGAAGGCTGGCCCATGTGTTATAGTTACCTGATAACTCTAAAACGACTGTGGCTGCAGCTTCCTTCTGCTCTTGGTGCCAGTGCACATGTCCAGGGCCACACTCTGAAATCCTGTGGCTTCTCCTCAACCTTCTCCTTCCCTGTTTTGGTGCTGTGGCTGTGGGGAGGTGGCCCCAGGGACTTGGTAGAAGGGGCTGGAGGCTGGAGGTGCAGCAGGAGCTGCTCATGCTCCCCTCCAGGCAGCTCCGGAGTGCCCAGCACCGTGTGTGAGCATCGGCGGAGGAGAGGGAACATCTTGTACCTATCTTGTGTCAGCAAGCTGAGAACAGGCAAGGAACATGTCTGATAATGTGTTTCACATTGAAATAATTAAAGAGAATTGTTGCTGGAGGGAAATGTGCCTTTAAAAATTAACCCTGACATCTCTCCAACAATTTGGCGTATTACAAGAGATCCTTTTTTCCCCTCTTTTTTTTTTTTTCCTTCTTTAGTTTTACTAAACTTGATATGCATTTTTCAGCACTTTGAAAAATGCAGAGCCTTTGAAAACTTCCCTGTAAGAATAGTCTATACTTACAAGAGCAGCCTCATCTATTTTCCACTGAACAACTAGTAGGACTGATGTTTAAAGGAACGGGGCTGAAGTAAATGACACGTTCTGCAATGCCCTGGAGCCTCTGCTAGTTATTATTGTTTGAATCTCTGTCTTGATTGCATATATTGCAGTCCTCTATCACACAGGGAGCCAGTTTTGAAATCTGAATGTTGTTCCTCAAATAACCATCAAGCAGCTCGCTTTATTATTTCTTCTTACGCTGAAAAAAAAATCCTTGGAAATTGAAAGTAGTCATTTCCATAAAGCACTCAAAGTTTAAAAATGTTCTTTTTGAAGGAGCTGAAGTAGATGAAAACAAATGTTAATGTCTATAAATGCACTATTACTTATTTTTTTAAAATTCAGGCTGTGGCAACATGAATTACATCCACATTTTTGTCATCTGTAGGAAGTTAAATATACAACCAGGTATCAGTCATCGGGAAGTTTGGCTTCACTATATCATGGCTAAAAAGTTATTTACTGGTTGAAGAATTGCACAGCTTTTTATTGGGGTGAGTTTCTCTATTTTCTGTTTTCCATCAATCATAATTTGTTAGTCCAGGGATAGGAAATGTTGGGTTTGTCTCCCTTTGTTGATTAACTTGGTTTATTAATTTGAAGCTGCATTTCCAGCCTGGAAAAGGGCATAGAAGGTGTCAGGACTGGTGAGGATGCTCAGGCTGCTTTTCCTCTCTAATGTGGCTGAAGCTGCCTCGGACTGTGTGGGTTTTCCAGGCTCTTTCCCCATGCTGGTCACTGGGAGGAACCTGAGGGTGTTATTGCTGATCTGATGGCTGGAATTCTGCAATTCTCTGGCCTGAGAAATGGCTGAGGTGCTGCTGAGGCACTTCTGGCTTTCAATTCTGCAGCTAAGAAAACAGGCATGCAAATTGTCTTTCAGATGCTGCAAAATCTTTTTGGTTTTATTTTTTTTTTCTTTTTTTTTTTCTTTTTTTTTCTTCTTTTGAATAATCTGTGACCCGATGGAAGGCAAGCACAGTGCAATGGACAGGAGCAGGAACACACTTTTAATTTATATCTGCACTTACCAGGTTGCAGGGCAGATTCCTGGGTGCCTCTCTCTGTCCTGGAGCACCTCAGCCCAGGGTTTGCACTGACAAAATTACCTTGAAGGAGCCAAACCTTCCTGCATTCCTTGGTCAAAGAGAGGAGATTCAGCCTCATATTACCTCCTCCCTTGAACTTTTTTGATAATTTGGTCATTTTGGGCACAATCCTACAAGATGCTGAGTACCCCCATGGGCATTTCAGCAGGACAGCTGATGGCTGGGGATGCCTCCTGTGGCTGGGTGCCTCCTTATTTAAATTTAAAACACAAAATACTTTTCAAACACTCCTTAAATACATATTTTTCTTGGCTTGGGAAGGATTTTTGCCCCTTTCATAAAACCAGCAGCTGAAGAAGTATCTGTTAGATGGGATATGTGCTATAAGCCTGGCTTACAAAATATTGCTGGGATGTACTTTTTGGCTATTAAAGGCTCATTAAAAAAATTAAAGTCCCCACAATTTACAATATTTTCCATTGAAATAGCATGTTAACACATTTCTTTAATCAGTGTGCAACTGTCAGGGGAAAGAACAATTCATCTAGTATATGCATACATTAGGAAAAAAAATTATCAGATTTAATTTTATTTGTTTTATATTCAGGGCTTTTTTTGAAGGAATTCCTGCAGGGAAATGGTTAATCTATTTTTAACTAAAGCTTACTTTTGTAATCTATCCAGTGCTTAGAGTTCTGTCATTGATCTATGATTTATGTGATTTAAACCACCTCTTGGCTGTAACATTGGTTTCTATCCAAGATGCTGAGCTGAATACTAATTACGAGATCAAATTTATGCTGTTGGGCTAAGCAGCTGAAGGAGCTTTCCATGCAGGACTCCCTTAAACCACGCCACCGTTGAGCATTAGTGGAATATTTGGTGAGGGGGATGGGGAAAAAAGCTGGAAAAGGGGAAAAAAAATACAGCAGGAAGGCTGAAGTGTCCTTTGAAAGCTTTATTTTTAGTTCTCTTGAATGAGTGCACAGTGCTGGATGCAGAAATTCAGTGTGTGAACATGCACATGGGGCTGTTTTTCCAGCAGAATCTCACTAATTCCCCCTAATGACTGGGAAACCCACTGAGAAAAGCCAAATGGCACCAGCGAGCAAACAAATAAATATGATTGAGGAGATTTTATTCCAAGATGTATTTTATGCCTTTATTTTGACAAGTATCACGTTGTCAGAATGATTTATGGTGTTTCAGAGCATACCAGTAAATGCACTGTAGGATGGGTCCTTACAGGAAGAAAGTCTGGGTAACAATAGCTTTGCTTTGCCTCTCCTTAAAGCATTTCTGCTGAGAAATCAGCCAAGAGCACCAATTTTATAGAAAACATAGGTTTTCTTCAGTAAAAATGAGTAAAAATTCCATTCTCCTGCATCACCTCCTTTGCTGAGGAGGTTGGGATGGCAGCAATTTTCTTTGGGGGAAAAGGAGTCAAAGCCTGTTCCAACAGCTCAAAATCCAAACCCCTGAAAGTCTGAAAAAAAGAAGAAATTTCCTATTGGAATTTTATTGATTATAATGATTTTTGAGTGGAAACATGTTCCAATGCACCATTTAACTTTCATCTCTGTTGTTACACTGTCGAGGTGTTTCGTTTTGTTGATGCTGAAGTATTTTAGCTTGTTCAGCCCTCTTGTATTTGTTTATTTGTTTATTTATTTATACTCTAGTTTTCCTGTTTTCCTGAATGATTTGCCTTATATTTTGTTCCAATTGGGCAACTGGAACATTTTCAGTCTCCCACTGCACCTCATTAAAACAGAACATTTCCATAAAATCCTTTCTCGAATTCAGTTTCACTGGAATCATTTTAGGAACATTTTCAGAGACCTTTAGAAGAAAATTTAATCTTCCACACTTGGGAAAATGCTAGGATTTCTCACAGAATTCCAGGCTGTGACCATTTCTCCTGCCTTTTTAACTGGGGAGTGGTGTATTCTGCCCCTGGGGTTTGGGAAAGGACTTGGCCAATGGATCAAGGCGTAGGGGCTGTCCTCAGACACAGAGCAGGGGAAGGATTTGGACCCTCTGCTCTTTTCCCTGTCATATCCATGTTGCCACCAGTGTGGATCATTGTCTGGAGACCCGTTTGGGGGGTTGTGTGTCCCCTCCCCTGGCAGAGATTCCTGGAGCCAGCAGGTCTTCGTGCTCTAGAGGCCCTTTAGAGGGGAATTAGTTTCCTTTTATCCTTATTCTCGCTTGCTTTAAAAACAAAACCCAAAGCAAATAAAAAAAAAAAAATAAAAAACAGAAGCAGAAATAAAGCAAACAGAAAACCTTGAAGAAGTTTCTTCCAAGGATAATTTTAGACTAATGACCTCTGGTTGTGTATCTATTGCTTATTATCTTCCTCATTTACTATTTCTCCCATTTCTAATGTGGGGAAACTCTTGTTTCAGTTAGATCCTTTTTCCTTTTCAAAATTATATTATCTATAGTCCACTTGATGTCATACTTGCTTTTAATGTGCATTGTTATAAACAAGTTGCAATGTGGAAATAATCCACGTTGTGCACATTTGGGGAAAAGCTTTTGAATATACATATGCACACGTGATGCTGAAGTGGGATGTGCTTGGAGACAGTTCTGTTAAGAGGTGTCACAGTTCATGATGCCATTTGTGTATTTTGTTGTCCTGTGATGCCATCCTTCCCTGCCCTCTCTATACCTCCAGTAGATTCATCCCTAAATGCTGCCAGTATTAAACAGAATGAATTTCCTTACAGGTTTCAGTCTGCAAAAGGGGCATTATTAAAAAATCCTGGATGAGCCCAGGGACACTGGAGGACCCCCACGTTGTGGCTGTGATTGCAGTCAGGTCACTTTGGCAGCTGGCTGGAACCACTGGATGTGAGACATTCCCTCACTGCTTCTGCAGGGAAATAATTTGCACCCTCGGTGATGCTGTTGATCTTGAATGATCTGAGGTAAAACAACAGAAGTGAGGATGGGCCTGGAGTTAATTGCTGCCATGGTCTGAGGGACTTCAAAGGGATGGTTTTACCAGGAGCCTCATTAAATGGGTTGGATATTTCCCTGTGCTGAACAGGTGGCTGCAGTGCTCCAAAGGGAAGTGTTTGAAGATGGGAAGCACCTCTGGGAGTCTCTGTGCCCGTGGAGCCACCAGGGCAGGGAGGAGCTCCAGCAGAGACTCCCAAGGTGGGCCAAGGGCTGGATGTGTGTCAGGGGAGGCTTGTGGGGGCCACAGACCCCAGGCCACCCCAGGGGGGTCCCCATCCTGAGCAGGAGCTGTTTCTTTGGAGCTCATGGGACTGATGCTGTGGAAGCCACACGAGACCTGTGTGGCCTTGGGGTGGTGGCCAGGACTCTGGACCCCATGGCAACAACTCTGGACCCCATGGCAACTTTCCTTCCCTGCACCACGCCTTGCCCTGACCTACACCTGCATCTAACACAGCCTTTAGAGAGCAAAAACTCACCGAGGAGCAGAGAAATCCTCTATAAAACTGAATAAAGTAACATTCTAGAGGAAGTATATGCAACATTCTGAATATATAGATATACACACACACAAAATATTTGTTCTGTTTTTCTTTTCTTTCTCTGCAGCAGAACTGTTAAATTAAAAATTGGTTTTGGCAATTGTTAGTTTACCAGTTCTGCTGTTAAATGTTTGGAATTGAGGGAATTTGAGCTGAAAGTATGGAAACTGAAATTGTACTGACGTAACACACCCCTGTGCTTACACCTGGGTATCTAAAATGTGATAGATAAGATGATAGATAAGCAGGTATTTTGTATATCTTCATCTATATATCAATAGTACACCAGGGAATTTATTTTCTCAGCCATAGAACCAAAATAGAATGGTTTGGGTCGAAAGGGAGTTCAAAGATCATCTTGTTCTATCCCCTGCCATGGGCAGGGACACCTTCCACTAGCCCAGATTGCTCCAAGCCCCATCCAACCTGGCCTTGGACACTTCCAGGGATCCAGGGGCAGCCACAGCTGCTCTGGGCAAATCATGCCAGTAATCATGGTAACCATGCCAGGGGAAATCCAGATTTTCTCTGCTTCCATAGGGATGCTCTGTAATCCCACAGATGCAAAATTGTCAAGCAAAAGGATTGAGCCCAACTCAGGCTGCTGAACACTTAAGATGAGGAAAACCCACCACATAAATCAGTTTTTTGCCTTTGGGAATCCATGTTTCAGCAGCACCCCATAAATGCTTCTCCTTAAGTTTGGATCCCAGGGGACAAACAGCACAGAAATCCAAACCACATCAGGCATTTGAGATCCCCTTCTTAAGGAAGTAGCAGCTCTGGAAAAGCTGAAGTACCTTTAAAGCACTGCTGGGTTTTCATGGAAAATGATTACAAGTTCAGAGATAATTTATAAAAGAGCGTAGGAGCTCTGTAGTTTCTGCAAACCAGTGGAAATTAATAAAACCCAAGGCTGGCTATTAGATAAACCTGAGCAGACAAAGTGTGTGTAACTACCCGTAAAGGGGCTGACATGATGAATGATGATGGATCCAAACCCATCTGAAGTTCTTTAGGAATAATAGCAGCATAAAGTCATTTCTATAGGGTACCTAAACGTGTCTAAAACAACACTATATTGAAGGTTGCATATTATGCTAAGAATGACAAGTATTTATGATTGGAAAGTGTCTGGGCTGGGATTATCAGTTTTTGTAAACCTTTTCTCGCTTCTTTCATTTTTGATTTAAAGACCCATCCAGATACAAAAAAGAAAAAAAAGGGCTGATTCCTAGAGTTGTCCCACAGAGATAGTAAATTCCCTCTCATTTCAGTGCCTGGTACTACACAGGTGTTTTCCTTCTGGAGGAATGAATGTTTTCCTTGGGGAACAGCTGAGGAGAGGCACCTGAGTAGCAGGAAGGAGGGTGGGCAAGAGCTCTGCTCAGTTAAATTAAGCTCTGCTCGACTAGACTCCTTCCTAGGACTGGGAAAGAAATTTCCTCCCGTGTGGCTTCAGTTGTGTCTAGTGAGCTTTGTATTACTGCAATTGTAAATGTTGTTGAGTTTGCTGTTTGGGGGTTTTTTAAGTGTTGGATTTTTGGTTTTTTTTGATTTATGGTCACAGCACTTATGGTTAAACATGGCAGCTGAAGAAAAATATTGCCTGCAAATGTAGAGACTGGATAGAAATGTGTGTAATCAGAAGTTTTAGAAGTAAAATGTCCCTTCTGAAGACCTGCTGCCTTCCAGTTGTCGCTGTGCCTCTGGAGTGTTTTTGTCCTGTTCAAATGAGAAGGAGATGTTTTGATGCCAGGTGTTTCTGAGAGTATGACAAGCACAACCTGAATTTGTCTCAGGTTCAGGAGGAGAGAAGCTTTTGTGCCATGCACAGATTGATTTCCAAAACCTGAGAGTTTCCAGCTTTCCCTAACCTTTGCTAACACACTGCAGCAATGTGTTCTTTGAGCGTGTTGATTCTCTCAGGCCTGTGAGAGCCTTTGAGACAGAGCTGATTTTTTCAGCATTGACTGTGGGGATTTGTGACTTCAGATGTGAATGTCCCTTTCTCAACCCTGCTGCCAGTGACCCACTGCACAGCAAGTGTCTCACATTATAAAGTGCTTATTCACAGAGGGCTCTGACCAAGGCTATCTGGAGGGTGGGAGATGCTTTCCTGGCAGTGGGATGTGAACATCGTGGGGCAGATCTTCAGCTGGGATAAAATCCTGCTCGGTCTCTGTGGCTCAAAGGACGTCTGTTAATTCATGTGGAAAATTCATGACCCCAGAGAGATCACAAAGTTCAGTGTCCTTGAGCAAGTGCCACACTTTGCAGTCAAGATCAGAATGTCTTTCTCTCTTGAATTCCCTTGAATTTTAATTTTTCTAAAAGTCCCTTAAATTGTTTTAGACTGAAACCTACAGTATTATCCAAGAAAACTTTCAGGGATGCTCTGTGTGCTCTCCCTTTTTCTTTTGCTATGTTATTGACTTTCCATGATGGTAGGAGTGAGGAGCCCTGAAAGCTCACCTGGCTCCTCTGACCATGGGCTGTGCTCTTCCTGTGCAGAGGCTGAGCTCTGTCATGGCCATCAACACCAAAGCAGCCATCCAGGACTTCATTTGGTTATCCTTGAAAGAGCCTCAATCTTTGATTTCCTATTTAGTTACATCAAGTGTTTGAAGAAAGTCTCTTAGCTGGAGGATTTTGGAGGGCAGACTGGGAGCTGGTTTGCTGCCAGGGGTGTGCTCTGGGCACTTTTCTCTCGTGTTTTGGTGGTGAATTGAGAGGTGGGATTGCCTTGTGCTGGAGCAAATCCCCTGAGCAGAGGATTTGCAGACTCCTTGGCATCAGTGCAGTGCAGCCAAGCAGCCTTCAGGCAGTGCAGCTTTCCTCCTCTCCTTTGGAGAGCAGCAAGGCACTTGGAAAAATGAATCATCTCCTGGCACAAAATCTTTCCTCTCTTGCTGCAGGAGATTTTGTCTTCTTGTTGGGACATCAGACTGCTGATGTTGTGCTTGTTCACCTCTCAAGGCAGAGGTCATTTGACTTGAATTTGAACCAGCAAACCCAGGAGGGTGAGGTGCTGTCGAGGGGAGCATTAACGTGGGGACAGGGGTGACCATCAGCATCACTTCACACACTTGGTTACGCAGGAGATGGGGACAAGAGCTTTTGCTATTGCCCCAAAATGCCTGTTTCCAACCAGGGAATGAGCCCTTTGTCCATCATACAGATGTGTCAGAGGTTATTTATCTCCCTTTTTAATCCTTGGTCCGTGCTGGAGATGATGACAGGCATGGAGTGCAGTACCCTGAGGCTCCCCCCTCATTAACACCTGGGTTGCTTCCCCCTTAATCCAGCCAAGGGTGCAGCTGTGTTTCACAGCCCTGCCACGTTTGATGTAGTCTGTTTTTTCTGTGTGACTTTTTCTTTGTTTATTTTTTTTTTATTTTTAAAATGTTGCACAAATGCACACAAACATCTCAGGAACCTCCCCTCCTTCCCATCATCTTCTCATCATGGCTTCTACTGCAAGTCAGGAAAAGTTACCTTTTACCACTGTGAATTTTATCAACCTGAAAGGTAAACAATTAAAAAGAAGTGGTTTCAGGCAGCAAGGTGGCCCTTGAGTGCCTCAGTCAAGTGTTGCATTATTCACTGAACTTTTAATTATTTTTTTAACATTATTCTCTTGCACTTGTTGCTTTATGTGAGTCCATGGAGCAGATAAAATGAACCATAAGGAGGAAATGTGCTGTTGGTGTACAAAATGCTGCCAAATGGACACAGGTTTAGACTTTCTCTGCCCATCCCTTCCAATCTTTTTGGTTAGTAATGACTTCCCTTATTATATAAAGTAACTGCAGACTAGAAAATGGAAGAGAAGCTTAAGTTTGAAAATCTGAGTACTCGGTGTGGGTGAAAACTTGGCTCTTAAGAAGGTCTGTCACCTTTCCTTTGACTTACAAAGGGTTTCTCTTCAGAGATGAGTGTTGGGAAGGTGCTGGGAGCATGGTTCTGTCCTGAGCAGCATGATAGATAATTCCAAGTTTATGGATTAAAAGTTCTATGAGTGGATGTTATAAATAATCTACTGCTCTCTGTTCTTCACAGGTGAGGGGTTCTGGCTGGGGTGAGACCCAGTCTCTGGTGTGCTCCTCTCTGGGGCCGTGGTGCTTCCCCCATGGTCCTGGGGGTGACAGGGGCCCCCAGTGCCAGCTCTGCTGCCTCTGCCCCCCACCAAGCCCCTGCTCTGCACTGGGTCAAGAACCTGAAAGCCAAGACCTGCTCCAAGCAGCAAATCCACCAAATATAAACCCTGTGCTTCTTGGAGAGCCACTGTGTCATTAACAGATGGACTTGGTGGTCTTAGAGGCCTTTTCCAACCTACTTGGTTCTGTGATGAGCAGGACTCTTAGAGCCAACTATTTTAGCTGTAGGCACCTAATTACCCTGTTTCCAAAGATGACCCCAGAGCAGGTGATCCCCATGGCAATGCTCTCCAGGCCTTGCTCCTTTTCCCAAGCAAGAAGCTTTTCCTCCAAGCTGATGCCAACCCTGCTGTCTCTGCCAGCTCACTTTGTGTGAGGCATTTCCCAATTTCTGCTATTTTGACCTTCTCCAGCAGAAGGTGTGGTAGTCCTTCAGTGAAGGGCTGTGGAAGTGCCCTCGGGTCCTCCTTCCTCAGCCAGTGAGTGCCCTGCATGAAATGCTTCCTTTCCTGTTGTCTGAAAATCAGGATTGCTTTGCTCTGTGCTGCCACATCCCCTGGCCAGCCAGCAGGCTCTTCTGGAGACTCAGGCTTCCTGGATTCCATTAACATTTTGTTAATGAAATAGTGCTTTGTCAAAGAGTCTTGAAAACTTAAAAGGGTATTTAAGCTTCTTCCGTGAGTCAATACCATGTAATGTCAACATTACCACGAAGGGATAATTCAGAGATGTCACACAAAGCTTGTGTTATGCCATTTGCAGTCTGGCAAAACAGCTCAGCATTTATGTTGTTTAATCCATCTTCAGAAATCTTTTGTTCTGAAAAAGTTTGAGATCAATCTTGTCAGTATTTACTGACACAAAGCTGATGTAAGTCACTGTGCTCCTATTGACTTCATCTGAGTTGTAACGATTTACCCCAGGCTCGAATTAAGCCCAAATTAGGCATATGAAAAACTCAATACCAAACTTTTAAGGAAGATGGAGCTGAATGGCACAGATCTTGGAAATGAGAGTGTGGATGGAAGTGGACTGGAGGAAACAGTTTGCAATGACCTGGGACTGCACAGACACAATTTGAAGAGACTTAAGGAAAAACAACCTTATCTAAAGTTTTGCATTGATGAAATAATGTATTTCCCTGGCTAGAAGGAAAGAGGAAATATAGAACTGGAGTTCAGATCTGAGCACTGGCAGTGAGACTGGGGGGATAAGGACTGAATTCCACAATGCACGTGCTGCAATGTCCTGGGCTTGTCACTGTCACAGCAATTCTGGTCAAGGTACACAAAACCTTTTCTCCATTTCTCCTCCCTTCCTTTTTTTAGCAATTCTGTAATCATACCCACCACAGAAGGAAGCTGTTTCATCCTCCTGGACACTGCAGTGATGCTGTTTGTTTTAACTTTGTACTTTTTAATCCTTTTCCATTAAAGCTCTGTAATTGATGTATTTGAATGTGGCAAGCAGTGGCCTCAGCTTGCTTTGAAGAAAATAGACTGTCTTACTTCATCCTTGGCTGAATCCAAAAATGCTTTCCCGTGATTATTTCTTGGCTGTTTTAAATCTATTTCCCTTTCAGACTCCACAGATAGATGGGGTCAACTCCTCAATATCTGAAGGGATGTGAAGTTCTTTAAAAATTATTCACATATTTTGGTGGAAAAGGTTTAGTGTTTCATTCACATGCAGGATTTTTGTTTCCAACCAGGCATTGTGGAAGCAGCCAGCATCCCAGACCAGCAGAGGAGCTCAGCAGGAGGAGAACAAGTAGGGGAAAATATTCCCAGTGCTCTGTGGCTGCTGGTGGCTCAGGTATGCTGAGGTAATTTGCAGGTTCTTTGGGACTGAGGGAGACTTTATGGCTCGATTGCACACAGCAGGAAGAAAAATAGTGTCAGGCTCTTCATTTGTACTTTTTTTTTTTTCTGTTTTACATCCTGGGAAACATTTGGGGCATAAATCAATTGCTCTTTCAGCAAAGAGCCAGGGAAGACTTGCAGCCTCCTTGCTCCAGGTGAGGTCAGTGCAAGAGCAATGGGAGTGAGGATAAAACATGGGCAAAAGGGAACACGGTGCAAAAGCAGAGTAGAAACCCCTCTGAGAACAGGTTTGAGCACAGGGTGTGTTCCTTACTGTGTGAAAGGGCCTCAAAATGCTCAGCTCTTCTGGAGAGATGCCTTGTCCAAACTGGGCTGTACTGGGGTATGTGCAGCACAAGAATAACTTGGCAATTAAATTAAATTTTAGCCTTATCTCATAGATCTCAGTATGCTTATCAGGTGCTTTAAAGGAATAATGCATTTTCTAAGTAGAAAAATGTAAAAAAAACCCCAAAACCCTGAAAATGTTATGTAAGAAGCAGAATCAGACATAAAGTTTATGATCCATCTTGGCCTGCTGTTATAACCCAGACGTGGAGGGAGCACACTGAACCTGAAACACCACAGTCAGCTCTGCAGCAAAACGAACCATGGCAATAGAGGGGATGTTTAAATACAGGTTAAAAGAAAAACAAACCCAGAGACTTCTAGTAAAAAGAAAAACTTGATATGGGGAGTAATGCAAGTGTATCTGTGAAGTGTCATTCGGGCACAGGCTGTCCCAAAGGCTTTACAGCTTTTAATAAAAATACAGTGTGAATAAGAGGAGGCTGAGAAAGCAGTGCAGGATGACGAGCATGTTAATCTAGTATTTAAAAAAAAAAAAGAAAAAAAGCCCTTGGAGACAACAAAAAACTGAGGAACTGTTACAGGTGGGAGAAACTGTGCAGAGGTGGGATTTGTGGCTGTGGTGTGGATGTTGGAAGAGGAGGGATGTGGCCACATGAGGCGTGTGATGGCAGTGGGAGCAGGGAGAGAGACGCTGCTAACTCAGAACAGTGGGGTTAAATCCCAGAGATGGCACTGCCCTTCCCCAGTAGCAAATAGGAGATACCCTTGCTTCATCTCAGAAAATCAGGGGTTACAGTGATTTAATCTAAATTGCTTTTAAAAATATTGAATCCTTGAAACAAAGACTCTGCAGATAATCCATAAAACTATATTGTTTCTCTTTCTCTTAATCCTATTCTGATTTTTCTTACCCTTATCAATAATATTAAACATCTCTACCTGAACTTGTATCTCCCCTTGTCTCAGGTCTCCATACATAAATTTCAGACAACAATGTTTTCTTCTGTGGTTTTCTGTATTTCCTGTGAAAATGATAAATTCTGGGGCAAGCAGCTCTGAATTACTCTGTGTTTAGACACTGCCCATCCAAGCACAGCCCTTATGTCATCCAGGGGCTTCCAGCTCTGACCGTGGTAATTTCTGAACCAAGAAAAAATATTTCCTCCCTATTTCATTAAATTGGGTAATTGAAAGAAATCGGTGGTTTTTGCTACTCCATTCTGTATGGAACAAATATTTAGTGTAGTTCCCTTGTTTCAGGCAGTTTGAACAGAAGTCTGTGGTGGTCCAGCTCGTTGAAAACTTTTGTGCTGAAACCAGGAGAATGCTACAGCTGGAGCTAATCCGTGAGTAAGTTTTCTGGAGGCCATTATGTCTCCCAGAGTTCTGAGGTTTTTTCTCTAAAGAAGACATTTCTCTGAGTGTGAGGCAGAGAGAAAGAGCATCGCCTCCAGGGTTTCAGTTATCACACTGGCTAAATGACCCTTATTTTTAGTCAGAGCCTTCTGAATATGAGATCCCACTACAGGTAGGTGAAGTGACCTCTTTGGGTTTGAATCTGGCTCCTCTCTGGCGGATGCAAAGCTGCAGCTTTGAACAGGAGCCCCCTCCTGCTCTGTGCAAAGCTCTTTGAATTGCCCCTGATAGGCTTCTGAGGCTCCCTGGTTGTGTGCCAGGTGCTTTGAAGATGAATGCCCAGAATGAGGGGAACATGAAACAAAACTGACTCCCTCATGTCAGAGTGAGCAGCATATTCCTCAAAGACCTGCAGCACAATGGTGCTCCTTGGTGGGTGAGAGGAAATGGGCTGTGGCTCACCAGCTTGTCAGAGCAAGGGCAAAATTGCAGAGCAGGGCTGTGCTTTGGGTGGTAGAGCAGCAAAAGGAAGGTTTTAGGGGGGGCTCCACAATACTCCAGCCTGGCAAAACGGGTTTCAAGCAAAACTTGTTTTCCTTTTTTTCTGGCAAAACTTGTTTTCCCTTCATCAAGCTCTGTTGGGTCTCGTTTGATGAAGGGAAATTTATAATTATTAATTTTGCTTCCTCCAGAATTTTGCTTTGTGTATTCCCATGTATTCTTGAGGGGGAAAATTTTTCTTTGTCTCCATGAAAATCCTCGCCCCAGCTCCCTAAACTCTCTGTATCCACCATAATTGTTTTTAGTACATTTTGGTTGTGACCATCCATGGTCCTGGGAGCTGAAGGGCCCCTGAGGGAGTGGCAGAGCTGTAGGAAGTTTTTTGTTATTTGCCTTATTCTGAATATTTCTGTGACAATTGACGTGAAAATATCCATTAGTGTCTTTTTTAAACCTGATGGATCTTCTGGCCCCAGCGTGTGATCCAAAAGTTTTCATTAGCATCACATGTATGAACCCATTTCTTTGAGGGGTTAATGGGCTTGTAATGCAAAAAAATTGAACTGATATCTCAGGAGAGACTGGGTGTGGGAACAGAAGGGAAGGGAACAGGAAAACAGATTAAAAAAACACCGAGAGATTTGCTAATAGTGGTTGGAGATATTCTTCTCACCTGTCCTGAGTGACTGTTCAAATGCAGATGTGTGAACTCCTCTAAAGCAAATGAGGAAAAGCAGAACCCTTTGGGCCATAATTCTTTTCCATATGTGATAGATCCCTCTTCCTTCCAATCAATTAATTGCATCCTAAAAACATCTATTTCTCACCATTGACTTTAAAGGGATTTTAGATGAGTGGCTGAGATATAGCTGTCTACACAGTAAGTGATTAAAGTTGGGTTAGATGAGCTGGCAGACTCCACGGGGTTTTTTTCTTCCTTCATGCCAACCCTAAATCAAAAGGCATCTCATCAGAGTATTATAAAATACAGCCTTCAGAGGGAGAGTCTTCTACTTCCATATTCTGGCATCTGAGGAGAGGAGGGAGACTCCCATCAATTTAGAGAGAGGTAAAGATTTCATCTCCCTCTAGAAATCATGGCCATAATGGGAAATTCAGACATTTATGAGATTTGCTTAGCCAAGGCAGAGCTGAGCATGTGGATGTTTCTGTTTGTAGTGTTGCAGCAAAAGCAGAATAAGAGATTATTTTTAGGAGTTATTTTCATTTTTTCCCCTCTTTGGTTAAGTTAATAGCCCAACTTGTACCTGGGGAGGGGCAGACACAGTCTGTGTGGCCTCACAAAATAAAACCCCTTATGAGCCCTCTCCCTGTGACTGCAAAATGGGGGTAAACTGGGAAATGGGGCTGATTGCAGCTGTTTATTAATGGGGAAACTCCCAAAGAAACATTTACCCACTCACCAGCCAGGAATTCTCACAAAAACCTCTTGCAAGTTGTGCGTGGCTTATGTTTCAATTTTAAAACCAGGTAAGGTTGTAAGACAGATAAGCAAGTTGCTGGCAGTTGGTGAATATTTCCCTTGGATTTCAAAAGTCGGCAAACCTTGAATATACTATAAATACCTTTTTCATACCATAAATATCCATATATTTTAAGGCAATGAGAATTCCAAGGACAAGGGAAAGCAGAGCAAGAACTGACTTAGTTTTAAATCAGAAAGGGACATACACTTCTTTCCTCTAAATGTTAATTCCTTGACATAATGGGTAAAGTATCAAATTATTATTTAAACTCACAAATAAAGTGCAGGTCCCTTTTCCCATNGTAAAGTATCAAATTATTATTTAAACTCACAAATAAAGTGCAGGTCCCTTTTCCCATCTCTAAGTAATGCTCTCCTGCCAAAGGATAGGCATGGCTGTATTTTTTCCTAATGGAATCTGCATAGCTTTGCCCTGATAGACCACTGCTGAATATTGATGGTGCAATAATTGGCTCTTTATTGGTATATTGTGTTTTCTTGGAGATCTTTCTACTTCCTGCAGTAAATCCTTTTCAAGTTTTTCTCCTTTTATGGTTTGGTGTTTACAAAAGTTGATAATTCTGGTGGAACTGCAGGACTGTGAATAAGACTCAGGATTTTGATTTGTTGTGTGCCATGTATTGGTAGCTGGTATCTCTCCTTTTATCTTTTTTAGTAGAAATATCTCTGCTGTTGCTGTCTATATTTAGCAGGAAAACTCAATCTCTCTCCTCTATCTGTTTTCTCCTATTTGTCCCTGGCTTGAAGGGTTGGTGGCACTCAGTGCTGGATAAATGCAAGGAAATCTAATAATGCCTTTCTAATATACCCATTTATCTGCTATCATATTTTATTTTAACTCTTCATGCAACTGTGCAATCATTGCTCCATTGCTATAATTGGATTTCAAAGTATATTTGTGCCATTTAATTACATCTATAGCTTCTCTGTAAGGGCATTCAGAGTAATTAGTAATCTTCTACTTTTTAGTGGAATTATGTTTTATATCAACTGTGCTCACTTTTCTCTTCAAATTCTTCAACACATTTGCACCAGTTTTGCTTTTCACACTGGAATTCCTGGCATAAATAATCATTAGGGTTTTTTTTTCCTCCCCACTGTGAATGTGAACAGAGTCTAATCCAGCTTTCACTGGAGTCAATGGTAATCTTTTCATTTCCTTCAGTGAAAACTGGATCAAGTTAATAGATTGCAAATTGCATTCAAGGCAGAGTCACATCTTATCATAGAAATAGTTGTGTAGCAACTCCTGGAGTATTGATAGAAAGTGCACAATTGATTGTTTCCATTTTTTTCTTATGGGGTATTTTATAGATTCTCTTATCCAAATTTATTAAATATTTAACCCACAAGTTATGGCATTGCAATAACATTTAAAAGATTAATTTTAACCTGAATTTCATGGCAAAGTAAAAACCTTTCCACTTCAAGATTTTTGTGAGTGGGTCTAGAACTTTGGTTTCCAGACCCCAAGTTCATCTGTTCATCTCCATTAGGATGCCTGAGAATGGGTGTTTTTGAGTTTTAAAAATACTTTTTTTTAATTTTTGATTGCAAACCAAATATTTGGCAATTTTGGGTTTTTTTGCCAGCTCGCTGTGTCACTTCAGAGCTGTGTCAGTTCATGGACAGATTTAGTCCTCTTGCTGCTGAATATGAAAACCTGCAAGCACTTCCCTCTATAAGTGTAATTCCAGCAAACTGCATTCCCAAGTAGGCAGAAATTTATGATGTTCACTTTTTCCAACACGTCAATTTTGCCACTGTAGGGTGGTAACTATATGTACCAAGTAAGTTCCCTATCTTTTTAAAAAAAAATCATTGCAACTGGCTTGTTAGGGAGTTATTTTTCTCTTCTGCAGTGCTCCCACTCTGTTGATTAGAGGTTTGTTGCTTTGGTAATGTGCTTCTCCTCCAGGCTGTTAATGATTACAGACACCTCTCTAACCTGTAATTTTGGGGGAAGGTTATTGACAAGGTGAGATGACAACAATTGTAATTGTTTCTATGGCTTAGAAAAGTCTTTCATCTTTGCTGGGCACGTGTCAGGACTTGGGGTTTAGAGAGAAAGTGAAGCTGATGCCCAGGATTAGAGGCACTTTCTTGTGTTATTTGCTCCCAAATTGTGCCAGTTCGTAAGGTTAGAAAGAACACTGTGAAAGATGGTAAATTGTTATTTAACTCTTAATGAAACATCAATGCAAATGGTGCCTATTCCACCCCCAGCAGAAGGTGACTTTGGTAGGTTGAGGATGGAGCCTCCTGGATCTCCAAGGAGAGGTGCTCGTCCTGGTGTGATTTTAGAGCCTCAGGAACCTTTGTGAGCTGGAGCATCTTCAGTTTCAGAAGGCAGGATAAAAAAATCATTTGTTCATTCAGCCTTTTGATCAAAAAGAGAGACACTGAACCATTTGTATTAGAGATTTGTATTAGAGATTTCCAGCACAGGGAAATTGTTTATGAGCCTTAAATAGAAGAAAACCCCTAAACTATAACAATAGTTATAGTTATAATAGTTATATAGTTACTATATAACAGTAATGAATAGTAATTTAATTACTAATTATTTGAATGGAGCAGCATGAGCATCCGTGCACCTGAAATTCAAACCTGAAATCCTGCAGATATTTTCATGTCATGAGAGGAGCCTCACCACTAATGGGAGCCACATTCCCACATCACTCCTCACTGGAGGCTGGATTTTTCCAGCAGATGCCTTTGAGCACTTTGCACTGTAATTTTGTCAAAGAATGACTCGTGTTTTGCCACTTTAAAACTGTGGAAACATCACAATGTTCTTTTGGAAATGACTCCAGGAATTAATTGCAAATGACTTATTAATGAAACAAATATTCAGCTGTCACTGGAACCAAACTCCACGAAACGCTTAATGATTATTTTTTGAGAAAACACTTTTGTGTTTGTTTGATCTGCCTCGTGTTAACAGCAGTAGGAAAAGAGGGAAGCATTTGGTGTCGGAATGGAAACTTGAAACTGGCAAAAAGGAGAGGAAAAACATCAGCCAATGACTGGGAAATTGGTGAGAAGCCCAAAAAAAGAGCAGATCCTAACAGTTGTGTTGGAAAACTGCTCCCCCAGGCAGGCCTGGTTGGGTAATAAGGGTTAAATCTGGGGGCAAATAGGGGAATCTGGAAGGGAAGGGTTTCACAGTAGCATTAGTTTCCCCACATTCCATGTCTGGAAAATGAGCATGAAGGAATTTGCCTCGTATGGGGTGGGTAAATGTTTGCAAACTGCAGAGAGACTCTCAAATAAATGTGGAATATCAGCTGTAGCTCTGCAAATGACAATAAAAATAGATGTTGCCAATTAGGGAATGTGCATTCCTCACGGCTCTGCTGGCACTGGTCTGGGATGCACCACCAAACTTCCCTGCCCAGAAGTGTGTGCTGGACCCAGGGACCCTCCTGGGTGCCCATGGGCCACCCAAGGGAGATTTTTCCACAGGCAGCTGGCTGAAGCCATGCGTTTTTCCAAGGGCTCTCCTCTGCAAGAGCCAGATATAAATAGGTAATAAAGCTTCTCCACGGCTGCTGTTTACAAGAGCAGGAACACGGGGCAGGACACGAGCGAGGCGGATCCGCCCGCCTTGGGAACACATCTCAGGTGTCCTTCTGCTGGTGCTGCTAAATTATTTACCACTCAGCCAGCGTGTGCCTGCCTGAGATATTGAAAGGAGGGAATCTGAGGTGAAACCCCATCCGTTTACCCAGAGCTGACACTGGAATATTCATTATCACATTAAATCCAGCCACAGTGAAAATGAAGGCTTCCGTTGATTATGTGCTGGCATAAAAGGCTTCTTTGGTGGCAGGCCCGTGTGCCAGAGATCTGAATATAAAATCAAGTAAGTGGAAACTATTTTTTTTTTTATGGCAAATTTGCCTTCTTGGAAGTTATGAGACTTGGCAGGTTTAAATTATGTTTTAAACCTGTGGTGGATTATGTGATTTTTCTAACTGGCCGCAAGCAATACGAGATGAGCACACACCACCCCAATCCCAGCCACAGGCCTGAACCAGGATTTCCAATGCAAATAAAAAAGAAATGCAGATTTTATATGCAGGGAACGGTGCATATTCATCTCAGTGCAGTGTTGGTTTGGCAAGGTTGGTGAGGAGGTCTCCTCTTCCCAAGTGCTGGATCTGCACTCACCTGCCTTTCCCTGTCTGTCCTCATCCCGAGTTTGTGTTGGAGCAGAGAGAGAGCACACCTCAGAGAGGGGATTCAAAGAGCCCATTGGACTTATGATTGTGAAAAGAACGGGAAAATATATAGGATTGGCCAAAAAAAGGCATGAGGGTTTTTTCCATCCCTCCATCCCTCCTGTGCTTGCCCCTTCCCTGTCTTCCTCCTCCACCTGGGATCCTATTGAATTAAAGGCTCAATTAAATCTTCTTGAGGCAGAAGAAAACTTAGAAAAGCTGAGATGAAGCAGCACCACTTGATAGAAGGCCACCTCTGGAGCAGGTTGTCCCATAGGGAAGCAGGAGGGCTGGAGGCTCTGAGTCACTTAGGGCTGTGAATGAGCTCTGAGGAAAACTGGCACAGCGAGACCTGGGTTTGGTGGTCGTGGGCATGTACAGGGATGTGAGAACAAAACCTATTTCTGTTGGTGCTGAGCATGAGGACTTGCCCACAATTAGTAATTTATTGGAAGGTGCGACCAGTTGCATCAGCACAAATAATTTAAAAATAGATTTAATTTAAAAAAAAAAAAAATCAGTGTTCTCCATCCCATAATACTTTCTAATTTGGGAAACACCAGGTAAGAAACAAGATGATCAGAAACCAGATTTGCCTGGTCAAAGATGGAGATATCAAGATTTGGAGAGTGATTGAAGTGAAACCATCATCTTCCAAGAAGTTATGGGCTCTTTTTCTGGGAATGCTGAAGATACTTTATGGTATGTTCTTCCCTTTCTGCCTCCTGTTGTCATCTGTAATTGGAAATGTATTTTGTGGGAGAGAATAAAACAAACATCAAATAGATACAAAAGCATCAAGAACCTTCAGCTTTGGCTAATCCCTGTAGACAGCACAGAGAGAAACAAAATAATCTGTAGCTATAATTGAGGGGCAAAAAACCAAAACCAACTATGTTTAATAAACATTTAAAGGAAGAATTACATGTTCCACAAATCCCCTTTTTATATTGCACTTAAAATCTCCTTACCTGCCCTTTAGTTTTCATGGTTTTCCTTATCTTCAGTGTCACTTAATCATATTTCAACAGGATTTGCTTCCTTGCTGCCCATCTGCTCTTCCTTTCTAGTGCAGCATTAATGCCACAACACCATCCCAGTAGCTCCCTTCTCTGCCACTTTGAAGTCAGACACTCGGGGATTCAGGGTTTTTTCATTCAGGTTCAGACAGAAAAGAAAAATACCTGGTTTGGAGGAGTGACAGATGTTGATTTCAAATGGAAATGTCCAGAGTAGGGTGGGGGATGAAGGGGTGGCGAAAGAAACTTTGACTCCTGTGGGTGTGGAATGTTGGGATCCAGTGGTGATCTGTCCTGCTGCTGGCCACGAGGAGCTTCTCCTGGCCCTGGGGAGATGCAGGCACTGCTCTGCTTCAAATCTGTGCTGATGAAGGGTCATCCTCTGAGGATATTAACAAAATTGATTAATGAGTGCAGAGGGCAAGGCTGGGCTCACCCCTGGACACCCATCTGGCTGGTGTGGGCTGCCCAGCTGGATATGTGTTTGCTGAGTTAGAGGCATCATTTGGAGAGCCTTCATGTGGTTTATTAATCCTAAAATCATTGAATTAACAATCTTTGTATTTATGCCTGTCTGATTTGCAGAGTTAAGGAAGACTTTGTGTATTGTGTCTTACCAGTTTAGGAGCACAACAGTGTGGGAAGGTCACCTGGAAAGGGGAGAATGTTCTTTAGTGTTGACAGAAGCTGTCTCAAAAGAATTAGGTGCTGCTTTTCTGCATTAAAAAATGTGGGAAAAAAAATCATAGAAATCCATTGTAATTCTTCATATAATTGTAAAAGAGTCCTTGGGTCATTGATGGGAAGAGATCTGTGGTACAGCTGGTGATATTATTGTCTCTCACACCACTACTTTTGCTGGACATTAAGCTCTTATGATAATTCATAAAACCTCTCTTTTTAAAGCTATCTGATGCCTGCAGTGACCAATACTTGAACCTCTATTCTCTAAACATTTTTTAGTTAAATATAAAGTTGTGGGGTTTTTTTCTTATAAGAAAATGTGCCAAAGTGCAGTTAAGCCAAACTATTCTGAGGTCTTTGTGCCAGCAGAAGTCACTCTTGGTGTTTCAAATAACATTTCTCTCAGATCTTAGGAGGCAGAGCAGGGCTTTGGTTGGATGCAGTATTCCAGAAATTCCTCTGTATCTGAGTGGGGCTCAGGCTCAGCAGATGCTCATCCCTGCTCGGTGCTGTAAAGACAAAAGACATCAGAAACTGGATGTGTTAAAGCAGTGCCAGAGGCTCTGCCCTTCCCCTCCTGGAGCACGACTCTAGATCTGCACCTGGCTCAGTCTGGGGTGGCCTGAGCTGGTTTTGGTGGGAACAAACCAAAATGAGGTGGGGCCACCAAAGCCCCGTCAAGGAAGGGTGCCCAGGAGGTGACAGGGGACAGATTTTTTTAGCCCACAAACTTGTCCTTTAAGGTCTGCCTGGGACAGACCTTAAAGAACAAGTTTAGAAAGAAATGGTGGCCTGGAGGAAGAGGAAAGTGCTTTTCTTCAGGACACAGATGTGACAATGAGAGGGAAGAATGCAGAAGCACTCAAGGAAGCCAAAGCAGAGGCTGCAGCTGAGGCTGAAACCTTGAACAATGAGAGGAATGGGTTTGTTCCACTTTGATTTGGTCAACGAATATGTGGTGAAGACAAGCAAGCACAGATTGATTATCTGGGGGGAAGAGGTTTTCAGAGGAAACATATCTGAGGCAGAGGAAAAACCACCACAACATTGGTCATGGGACTGACACAAATGAAAGGGTTTGAAAAGGAGGGCTGGCTTCAGCAGTGGAAACAGGAATTAGCAAGAAAATGGAAAATTAAAACCGCTCTGAGCCACAGGGAAAGCATTCTTTATTGTTATTAATTATTGTTATTATAATTATTAGTATTACTCTATTAACTAAAGGCTGGCTTGAATCTTACAAAGAGCTTCTGTCAGAAGAGGAGAAAACAAGTTCTAAATGTTGAGTTTTAATTCTACTCTGTTTATTAAGGACCGTTAGTTCTGTTTTGGTAGTATCTTGTAAGTAAACAGAATGAGAAAATTCAGTGAGATGGAGATGATAAAGATGATGAACCACTGAAATTTGGTTCCACACTGGGCACATAAGGGAGAAGAGGATGCCAATTAATGTATTAGTAAAAGAGAAACACTTCTAGGAGTAATAATAATGGTTCTCTATTATTTATGGTTGATTTTAGAAGAGAGAGAGTTCATGTTTATCCCAGAGAAGTTGACACGAGCACTGAAGGAAGAGAAAAAATCCTTTAACCAAGCAGAAATTTCAGTAGTGAGCTGTTAAAGGAAGTTGAGCTGAATATTGAGGAAAATTCAAAAAGATAAAAACGACTTCAATTTGGTAGTTCTTCACTGGTTCTGCAGTTTGGCAGCTGTCAACATCTCAAAATATCATCTCACCCAAACTGTTGAAAGAAAGAAACCCTTTGATTTTTCCCTTGAGACTCCCAAGCTGAAAATGGACTCTTTGTAGTCTCAGCCTCATTTCAGACAGTTTTTTTTTTTTTTAAACATTCTTGCTGGCAGAAACAACTAATTCATAAATAGACTCTCTGTTAATTAAATAAGTTTTATCGTTTTAACTTGCCTTTTAAAATGAAAAAGAAAGTAAATCTCTAACATTTCCTGCTTTATTATGAATCTTAAGGGACTAAGCATCACATTTCTTGCATCATTAATAATGCAAATTAGTTTTTGTTTGCATCTCCTATAAGTTTATAGTTAGAAGTAAATATTTAATGCACAGATCTGGGAAATCAAATCATGGCTAGTGGAAATTTTCCCTTAGAGTTATTAAAGGTAATGTAAGAAAGATGGGAGGCACTGTGGTTTCTGTTTATTTAACCTTTCTTGCTCTTGCTTTCCTTTCAGTAGAACTCTTTGTGACTTGTCATTAAACACTTCTCTATTCCTGCAGTATCTGTTTTTATTATCTTTACAGTAGCCACAGAATTCAGCTTTTAATACCATTTAAAGGAGAGGTTAAACACATCTGTAGCCTACTTAAGGCTATAAGGATTGTAGTTTTGGTCCTGGTTATTGGCAGGAAAATCAGGTGATTATTTCTAATAATATCTAAAAATTTGTTGACTTTGTAGCAGTTTTATTTCGTTTGCTTAATGAAGCAATGTCCAAATCAGATTAAACTTTGCCCAGGGCTTCTACATCATGCACAGAAATGCCTTGGGAGGGTAAAATACTCTGAGCTGTTTATGTGTTAGCACAGGGCAGACTGAATTTAGTGTATATATTCCATATTGGGCTTTCCCCCATTTTTTTACATAGTATTCTTGCAAATACTGTACCACCCTCTGTATAAAATGTCTGTAGGAATGAGATTATTGCAGACAAATTACAGCTGTTCCCCCACCACATCTGGGCTTTCTGCAGTGACTCTTCTCGTGTGTGTGGTGGATAACAAAAAATAATAAGTATCCTGTTATTTTGGGCGTGAAATCTGATAGTGAAAAACACACCAGGGAGAATTCTTCAGTGATAAAAATTTAAATAGACCCATTTATCAATATGACAGAGATTTGACCTGAAAGTTAAAGTGTTTGGAAGTTAAGTGGGGTTGTGTAAAGAAAGTTGAGGCTGAGCTACAGATAGACCGTGGGGTTTGTAAGTTATTAAATCAAAATAAAAGGTATTGACAAAACAATAAATTGCCTGGATCACTCCACCTAATAGGTTCTGGGAGCACTAAATACATTTTCCACACCAGAGATGTGTGAAGCCTTTTCCTTTCCCATACTTTTGTTCTCCTCCTTGAAAACATTTGCACTGTGGTTGGTTTTGTAACAGACTTGGCACCAAACTGGGGCTGGAGATGCTTTGCCAGGGAACTGCCTCGGAGCAGTGGTGGGAAGCAAGAGCAGGGGCATTTCTCTGCTACCAACAGGATTATTGGGCTTTGCAGGTGGGGTACAGATCACTCTCTGGGTAATTAAAATAATAATAACAAACATAATATTTTTACTGGGAGAGGTATTTTGCTAATATCTTCTGGTGAGACAGCACTGTGGTGCTCTTTGCCCTCTTCAGCACCATTTCCATGCTGGAAATCCGTGGGATTCAGAGGAGGGGGGGCAGCATCTGGCAGTCCTCTCCAGCAGGAATGTTTTGGGAAGGAGTTAATGCCACCTCCTCATGTCACCCCCTAAACCTTTCACGGTGGCCATCATCTTCCTGGGAGAGGGGCTGAGTTTGCTCATGGAGGGGAAGGAAAATACCTGCGGGACTCACTGAGATGGAAAGGTTGGCAGTGGGTGGTGGGACAGCTCTTCACTCCCAGAGTCATCAGCTGGGCCCTGCTTTTCCCCCACTCCGCAGGGTTGGGGCTGAGTATCCCCTACCTCCTGCTTCCCTGCCGAGGAGGGAATGAGGCTGGCTCTGTTTGCCTTGAAAATGACACAGATTTGAGACTATTTCCCCTCCTGCAGATTTCTCCGTTGAGAGGAGCATGGAAGACATTACTATTTATAGTGCACAGTACGTGTGCCCAGCGGGACATCCCCGAGCAAACATCCTACCAGTTTGGAGGTGGGATGCTTTCCCACTCCGTGGCCCCCAGATGCCCTGTCCCCTCTCCCAGGGAGGTGGGAAATCACACAGAGGCACCACCCATCTCCCCTCATCTCTGCCTTTCTCTCTCCTCTTTTGAGATGAGATGCTTACCCCCTGCCGTGGAGCCGAGCGTGAGGCTCAGAGGCAGAGCAAGTTTTCAGCACAAATAATTTGGGGAAAGGGCCCCAAAAAATGAAGGTATTAGGAGGCTGCAGAGCATCTGCAGAGTCTGGTTTGGGGGTGGGCAGCTGGTGTGTGTGTGGGAAATGAAGGTGGAAACTTGGCTTAACTAAAAGGGTTTGGGAGATTCAAGGGGACAAGGACCAGCAGTAGGACCTGGGAGTTGTCACTGCCACCCCCTGCCTGACCACCTGGGTGTTCTTGTGTGGGTTTGGGATATCAGAACCTCTTCATCTAAGTTTAATCTTGATATGGAAAAGATAGCTGACAATGGCAATAAAAATAACAGTGAGCAGTTGGAAAGGCCCAGCTCAAATCGTGCTCTGTCAACAGCTTTGCAATCTGTATAAATATGAGAGGAAAGACAAATAGCTGTGATTTCTCTTTAAGAATGTGAGTATCCATTGTCATAGATTTAAATTAGGATGTTTTACTTGTACTGTATGTAAATTCCTGCTTGGCAAATAACCCATGTCCACTAATGTATGTGTATTTTGGGTCTGTATAGTTTGGGTCTCTGTGAAATACAATGAAATTTGATAGCACACAGAAATGCTTGCATGGAATGTCAAATTTTTTGTGTGTGCTTCTCACATATCCATAAATGAGTTTACACATTTCTAATTACTCATTCAAAAAGAGACTTTACAGCACTTTTAAAAGAGAGCCAATTTTTTCCCTACTGTGCTCTGTTTTTACAGCTTGTGGAAAGCTTATTTAACGAAAGTTTAAGTAATCAGCGAAAGTCATTTCTGAGCAAAGACTGACAGATATGAAGCCTCTTTTCACACTTCATAAGAGGTGGAGAGGGTAGCCATAAAATTTACAGCTGAATAGTACTCTGTTCAGCTTAAGTTATAGAATTATTAGTGTTCCAGGCATGTGAGAGGTTTTAGGCAGATGAAGTATTTAAAGTGATTCTCTATGTTTTGTGTAGCTGAGCTCTGAGTGCAATACTAATAACAACCCACCCTTCCAAAGGCAGCGACCTGCACATCCCATGGGGCTAATGTTGTGCTAAAAATATGTGTTTGCAGTTTGCAGCTAACTGAGCTTCATGATATATTAATAAAACCCCAGCAACGTGTTCCCTTTGCAGAGACTCACCTCTGGCTATGAAAGTATGAATTCCTGGGATATGGAAATAAGCACACGGGGTGTGTGGGTGAGGAAGGAGTGGGGAGGGAGGTGGCACTGTCAGCATCTCTGTCCCAGCCCCTGCAGCACAGGGACAAGGCTTTTCTGTAGGAGAGACCTGGATACAGAGTGCTGGGACAATCAGTGACTTCTGCAGGTTGTGACCAATTGTGTTTAAAAGGGCTGAATAAAAGAGAAAGAGCTGGGCTGTGTTATCAGACTAAGAAATGGGAAGTCTCCCTTCCAGCTGATAAAAATGAGCATGGCTTTTAGAGGTATTTGTAGGTATTTGGGTGTGAATTGTTCTAAGTATCATGAGGTGGCCACATGTTGTAATCATGGGTATTACATACAAATATTTATCATTGAATCAGAGAATGGTTTGGGGTGGAAGGCATCCCTAAATGCCATCCAGTCCAAACCCCCTGACATGAGAAGGGACATCTTCAGCTAGACCAGGTTACTTAGAGTCCTGTCCAAGATAATCTTGAATGTTTCCAGGGATGGGACACCTTCCACCTCTCTGAGCATCCTGTGCCAGTGTTCTGCCACCTTGGTAAAAAAAAAATTCTTCCTTATGACAACATTAAGCAAGCAAAAGCAATTACTAAGGGAGTTCAGTATTATGCTTGTTTTTCCATCCTTTCAACCTGTTGGTTTTTTGTTGCTTATTCTGTTATGCTTTAGCTGTACCTGCTTAAGCAGGAACAAACAACAGAAAATCTTTTGTAATCATTTAAAACAAATTGTGTGAGATGGAGTCAAGTGTCATTGCAGTCAACCTCCAGGCTGGCCAAGAACTGAACTGGGGAGGCATCTTCCATCCTCAGCCCTGGAGAGCAGAGACACAAGGAGGTGACCCAGTGTACAGCTGCCATGAGTACGTTGTTTAAATACACATAGTGTAAGGTTTATATTTTTTTAATTCCCTTTTATGTGAGCCAAGTACAAGCAGCCTCATAAAGCTCACTCTTGCACCAGATTAAAGCAGTGTCTTGGTAGCATTTATTGGTGGTTCATAAATCATGGTGGCATTTTGTTACTGTGCACAAGCTGGTTTTGCTGTTAAAGGTTTCAATCATGAAGATACACAGTATTATTCCAGGCACAGTTGTAGGCCCACTGAAATTATGCTGAAGTGTTTTTGGAGGCCTGAAATTTGTGGAAAACCTGTGTGTGTGGTGTGATGTTGGAAAGCTGAGACATGGGCTACCTTTAGCTGCTGTGTTAAGAAGCACTTTAACTAAATACATGGAATATTGTCCTGTGTCTTTATGAAGTACGGGAAAATCACTCATCATGCCAGTGTGCAAATTCCCAGGGTTTCCCTTCGACATCTCCTTCAACTCAGTTTAAGGTTTTCTGGGTGCTGAGCACTTTGATTTCAGGTAAAAACCTCAGTTCCAGGGGCAGTGCCAGGATTTGTCAGACCCTATGTGTTTCCAGTTCGGGTTGTTAATAGCAACAATTCCCAGCCCTATTCCCTTGACTCCAAACTGTATTCGGGAGGCGTTTGGTGCTCCTGCATTCAAACAGTTAATTTTCACTATGTTCTGTTAAAGAAAAGGAAAACTGTCACCCTGTCATTTCAGAGTCTGACACTAAGCTTGTCAAAAGAGACAGCTGTTAAACTGAATTACTGTTGACACGCAGAGAAACGGCCCTTGCCAGATGTAAAGGACATCTGCGGCAATGAAGTGGTACAGGGTGGCTTTTAAAATGTGGTCATACTGGTATTTGAATAGAGCTCTATGGCATTAAAACGTGGCCTTGACTCAGACAGTTTAAGGCAGCGAAGCAGAGCCAATGCCAAGCACAAAGGAGTGCTGATCTGTTGCTGTATCCATAACTTAGGCATGAATATGAAAACAGTGCAGTGTCAAAGCTATTAAGCTCTTATCGTGTATCCAGGAGGATGTGGGTTTAAAACACAGTGGGAAATATTTTGTATTTCTGGGCTCCTCGGCAGCCCTGGTAGGTGAAGTGGAAATTCATAAGGTGGATTATGCAGGGAATGAATGGAAATAAGTCGTCTTGTCTTCAGCTAACAACTGCTCAGACAAGAATTGCAAAGGGCATTAGGCTTAGGAAGGGAGGCTGGATGTGCCTCGCCGGCATTCCCGATAAGGCTCCTGGGATGTGGAGCACATGGTGGGTGCTGGGGAGGTTCCCCTCTGGAGAGGGAACAAATAAAAATGAAAATCATTGAACAGAGAGACTTGTAAAATTCTGCTTGTGTATCTTAATGTGCTTTTCCTAATAAAAAAAAAATAAAATAAAAAAAAAAGGATACCAAATTAATATTGTAAAAAAAAATATAGTTATTATGAATATTTAAAAATTTAGCAATTGAACCAACAGTAGGGAATTCTACGCATTACATAAGAGTGCAAGTCTTTGATTTGCATGTCTTTAGTGTAGGAATAAAGCTGTTTGGGAAAAAAAATTTATCAGTTAAGCAATTTTGCTAAATGTATGAAAAATGAAATGTTATGAGATGAAGCATGTATTCATTATGAAGTGAAATTGATGTTTGACGCTAAAAAAATTATTCAGGCCAAACATCATTTTGAATATGTTAGCAGATCACATCTTGATTTAGTTGTGTGTTTAGTGGTAGCAGAAACCAAAGAATTTCCATCTGGAGGCAAGAAGGCAAATGGTATTTCTAAATGACACAGGTTAACCTGCTCCTTTCTGCAGGAAAACAACACCACCAGCAACAACAGTTTGCTCTTGGCAGGAAAAATGGTGGAAGAGGTGGAGCTAAGAGGGGTTTTCTTCTTCAAAAGGGCAAATGTTTCTTTCCAGGCACTTGTATGCTGGAATGCTGATGGCAGGTGAGGTGGACTCGTTCCTCTGCAGGGTGGGGGAAAGACCAGGGTTTGTTTAGGTCTTTGGGTGATTTGGACTGGTGCCCTGCATTGCCCCAAGGGCATCCCTTTCTGATGGATGTCATCCCATTCCCACGGAGAACATCCCATTCCAGTGGAGAACATCCCATTCCCATGGACACCATCGCAGTCCAATGGAGAGCATCCCATTCCCATGGAGAACGTCCCATTCCAGTGGAGAACATCCCATTCCCATGGACACCATCCCAGTCCAATGGAGAGCATCCCATTCCCATGGAGAACATCCCATTCCAGTGGAGAACATCCCATTCCCAAGGAGAACATCCCATTCCCATGGACACCATCCCAGTCCAATGGAGAGCATCCCAATCCCACAGATATCATCCCAATCCTGCAGAGAACATCCCAATTCCATTCCCAGGGAAAACATGCCATTCCCAGGGAAAACACCCAATTCCCAGAGAGAATATCCCATTCCAATGGAGATCATCCCATTCCAATGGAGAAAATCCCATTCCCACAGAGAATATCCCATTCCCACAGAGAACATTCAGCATCCCGTGCTGCTGCCACTGCGCACCACTGCAGTGCCAAGAGGTGTAAGATCCGTGCTTGTGGTCCAGCTGGGAGCCTTCCAGATGGCCAGAGACATGGGTTTAGTGGGTGATTTATGGAGGGTCTCTGGGCAGGGCTGCTGCCCAAGCTGACCCCAGGCCACCAGCACGTGTGGCCAGTGGTGCTCTCACCACTCCATATGGCCATGGTTGGCTGGGTCACAGCAGGAGAGGGTGTAGCAAGCCCAAATATCAGTGATTGAACATGGCCCATCCTGAAATCTCATTTGTCAGCAGCTGGCAGAGCTCTGCCATGCACTCAGGAGTGTCAGAGTTTAACCTCTGTGGCACAGAGTGTTTGAGCAACCCCTAGGAGTCAGGGCATCCTGCTGGGAAGCTTTGGAGAGGAGCAGTCAGGATGAATGCGCTCCCCTGGGATAAGAGAATATGGGTATGTTTTGGGGTTCAGGATCTTGGGAGAGCTGCTTCCTCAAGAAAAACTTTGATGAATAAATTTTGAATGTATTTTAGTCTGTGAAATGCAAGGGAGCAGGTGGCTGCCCAGCAGGACCATCCCTGGGAGCCACAGGAGCTTCCAGCCTGGTGGAGTAAGGGCAAGACAAATTTAGGAGGAAATTCCTTTACAAAACACTGGCACAGGCTGCCCAGGGAGGTTGTGGATCCCCCATCCCTGGAAACATTCAAGGTCAGGTTGTACAGGGCTGTGCTAGGGCAGGGAGAATCCTCACCCTGCCTAATACAGGAGTTATTTGGGCAAAACCTCCTGTTCACCTCCAGAAGAAGGTTTTATTCTGCAACAAAAAGGGCTGAAATCTCCAACCCTCTTTTCACTGCCCAGTGCTGCAGGTTTTAGCCAGAGCAGACTCACCTATTTCCACAGGCTGAACTTTGCTGTAATGATTAACTTTTTACAAACAAACACAAAGTGGAACATTTAAATAAACAGGAGCAAGCTGATTATTAGATGGCAGGTTTTTATTTGATAGCTCTTATAATGTCATCGTTAGTTTATTAAAGCTTACCATGAAAAATCTCTTTCTCCTAATCTAAGCTCTTTCATCCAGCTTCCCACTTTGATTGACACCAAAATAAAATAACTAACCTATAAATTATAATGTACGGTTTAAATGATGGATAAATGCATTATTTGTAAGGCATTGCAAGGATCAACATATGCAATTTCTAGAAAATAAAAAATATTTTATGCAGATAATAATAGGGCAGAACTCAGTTCTTTTTGTGAACATTCTCACTGCATACTGGTATTAGGTGATCCTTAAGGTCCCCTCCAACCCAAACTATTGCAGAATTCTATGTTATTTTTAGTAATCAAACAGATCTGGGGGAAAAAAAAACCCCTGATGTTAACAGGGTTCATTTCAACATCAGCATCATCAGTACCAGGTCAAAAATCTGAATCACAGAATCACAAAAGTGTTTGGGTTAAAAGGGACCTCAAAGATCACCTCACTTCAACCCTCCCGCTGTGGACAGGGACCTTCCAGCAGATCAGGTTGTTCCAAACCCCATCCAAATGAGCACTTCCAGGGATGGGGCAGCCACAATTTCTCTGGGCAACCTGTGCCAGGGCCTCCCCACCTCTGTTTTCTTCTCAGAGACACCCCCAACTTTGTGAGTTCCCAGTAAGTAAATTCCTGTCACTGAGGTCACCCCAAAATCCATGTCTGTAAATACATCCCTACTCACCTGTCTGCTGATGTTGGAAAGGCACCTTTCCTTCCCATCCTTTTCATGCCAAGGAATGAAACTCCCTGAGCTCCCTGTGTTCCCTGGGAGAGGCTCTGTGCCTGGACAGGGAGAGCAGGGCTGGATTAATCCAGCTGGAGATCTGTGTCCAGGCTGGTGTGTCCCCTGCAGTGTTGCAGACGTGGGAACTAAGTCATTTACCAGCAGAAAATAATACACAATGGCTCCTTACAGTCCTCCTGTTTGTTGGGAAAACAGGGATCTCCAGGGAGGGAAGGACTTCTTGCTACTTTTTACACACCCTGTTTTAAATTCAGGGGTTTAATTCAGGTTTATGCAGCCTGATAACTGCTCCTTACTGGAAGAAGAACCTTGGATAAATGGAATTTGCTCCGTCAGGGCTCTGCCTTGCTCAGTGAGGCCACCTCAGAGCTCTGGTGCTCGGTGAGTACCACTAATGGATTTAAATTTGACTCTGCAAGTCCCAACATGGAAAATGTGGCTCTTGTCCCCAGAGTTTTGTAGCTTAAAATGAGTTAATAGCACATCTCAGGCTAGATCTGAGTGCATATTATAAATTACTAATTTACTTCTCGAATTTAGCATTTCCCCTGCTTAGATTGTCATTTCTATGAGTAATTTCCTGTGTAAAGGTTTTTTTTCCTCTCTCTTTCTTCATGGTGAAAATCGAAGAAATATTTGGAAACTGAGATGATTGTTACCTTTCTGTGCTTGGGTGTTCATGGGGTATTTCTGGCCAACACCTAAAATTCAGTTTCCAAGGCTGGAGGCAGAAAAAGACAAATTTTGTAAAGACAAAATGAGACCAAAGGAGAGAAATTTCCTCCCAGCACACTGGAAACCTTGTCAACAATAAAATCCACCAAAGGAACCACGATGTGTGTGGATGTTGTAGCTCTGTGTTCAGACCAAATACGAGGCAACATTTCCCCTGGATTTATGGATTTTAACACTACAGGGAGTTTGGGATCTTCACAAACTATAACCCACATTTTAGTGGTGCCAAATCTTTTGTGATCCCGGCTTGTTTGTGGTGGGAATGGGCTCAAAATAAGGTCATGAGAAATTACATTGTTTCTATATCTCCCCTGTGTGGAATTCTCAAAAACCAATTGCTGATTGGGTTGGTAAATCACATCCTGTATAAATATATTGATAAATACCAATGTATCTTCAACTAAGAAGAATCAGAGATGTCCCAAGGAGGAAAATTACTCCTTTTTCATCTTTGTTTGCATTGAAGGGGTTTCATGTTTCAATGACTTTTTCCTTAGAATATCTTTCTGGAAGCCCTGTGAAAAACCAGGTGATATATTCTTACATATCCTTAGTCCTGTCCCATGTCCATGTTTTAAGATTAATATCACAGGTACAACCAGTTCTTCCAAATGTCACCTTTTTCTCTTTCTGACCTTAAATGTTAATGCACTCTTTCTGCTTTATTTTTTTTTTCAGAAATTCTCTTCGTTACTTGAAATGAACATGCAGCAAATAGAAGTTCTCTCTAGATTGGGTCAAAACTCCATTTTTTTGCATCTATTTTCTCATGTAATTTGCTATCAGATTTGTAAGGGAAACTGATTTTCAGCAGAGGAACAGAGTTTTCTTTATTTTTGCTTTATCTATAGGGATTTTTCATGTTTTGTAAAAGCTGTAGGTACAGGTAAAGATCAGGAAAGAGAAGAGCAGGTACTGGTGTGCTCGCTGAGTAGCTGATTTAGAGAAATGGGGGTCCCCTGGGCCTGACTTGCAACCAAATGACCAAAACACTTTGCCTTTTATTTATTTATCCAGCTACTTAACACTTCTTACTGTTTCTCTTAAATGAATTAATTTACCCTACAAAGCACTCCTTGCAATAATCAATGACTCATTACACTGAAAGCCCGCAGGAAATACTAATTAAATGAAAAATGTGCAAGAGGAATGTGCAACTTTTGTATTTCTAACGATCCAGATATTCAGTGCTTTCCTTTTTTCTTTCCTGAGTTCTCATAAGTTACAGGAGAGGTTTTTGCCTCCAGCCACAGGGAGCTGAGGTGGCTTGGAGGGTGGTGATATTTCTCAGACATACCAAATCCAGTTCATTTATCATCAATATCCACAGGAAATAATAATCTGTTTATACATCACATTTCTCTGAGCTCTGTGAGGTTCTAGTTATGAATTCCTTCCAGCTGCTTTTCTCATTCCCACAGCAGAATTGCTTGGGAAGGGTTATCCCTTATCCATCACTTATTCCAACAATTATTGACTGATAGCCACTGGTAATTCCAACTCTCCAACAATCTTTGATAAAGGTTTTGTGTTGTTATTATGCTCTGAAATGTCTCCTCACCCATAAAGGCCTTGAACTCCAGGATGGGTAGTTGACACAGCCACCTTTTTGGGATCTTTGAATAGGAAGAGCTTAATAATACGGAAGATGAAGGTCTTATAAGAATAGAAATGCTGAATATGAGAGTGGGTTCAAAACTCCTGCCTCCTGCCCCATGGGAGGAGCTGTGTCCTGCTCACTTTGGTGAAGGAATGTCTGGAGCAATCAAGGTTTCTTTTATCCTGGTCACTGATTTTTGGAGAATGTATGCTAAGCCAAGCTTTGAAATAAAGCAATCAAAACAAGGTAAAGAAAAACACCCCCAAACCACCACCAGCACCAAAAACCCCCAATAAAAACAACAAAAAAAGCAGTGGCCAAGCTCCTTCAGATCCTTTGCACTTGCTGGTTCTGTAGGATACCAACTTTCTGCTCTGGTCTGTTCCCCACCAAATCACTCCTCAGATTTGTTACTCCCTCTAAATTTGTTTACATATTTTTGCAGATTATGTTTTCTTGACCACCAATCTGTACCTGCATTCAGGTGCATTCAGGTACTGCTGCTCCCATTTAGCTTAGCAGTGACCCAATGCCAGCCTGGGGCACTCCCCATCCTGGAAAAAGTCAAGCCACAAACACCAGAAATAATTATTTTGCTTTTTAAGTAACATGAGAAAAGAGGGAGAAAAAGAGAGGAATGAATTCCCTACTCAGTTTTAAGGCAGCAAAAATTCAAGTCAATTTAGCTCTCTGTGCTAATTAATACTCCCAAAGAGCTGTAAAATGTAGCAACAGAGAGGATGAATTATTTAAAGTGGAGGGGACCAAGAGAAATCTGTATGAACATGATACTACCTCTAGTTCTGGTTTTCAGGCAATAAATTGCATTGAAAATGGTGGCAATGTATTGAAGATTTTGGTAGGACTTTGTTCTCAGCTGTAAGGAGTTGTGTTTCTGTAGAGATATCTGTGCTGCAGGACAGTGAAGGCAGGGCAGAAAGGGTAAATTAGGGTGAAAAAGAAGATTTCAATCCCAAATAGAAGAAACTTGAGATAGAAATGCCTGTTTTAGCCCCTAACTCTGGATTTTTAGAGAGAAAACAAATGGTGGTAGCAGTAGTGGTCGTAGTAGCAGTAATAGTGCACTGAATTTATTTATTCTGTAAATCAAGAGCTGGATATTTTCCTTTCTCCTTTCTAATTTTATTGAAGGAAAATTATAGAAATCTTTTCAGTGCTTCAGGGGATTGATACAGGTTGCATTCCTGGCTTTCAGTCTGGTTTCTCCATCACCAGCCTTTGGAATTCAGTGGGACTGATGGATTACATCATTTCAGGAATTAGGCCCTAAATTCTAATGTCTACAAAACATAAAAGAGCTTGAATTGTGTATATTTTGCCCTCAACCTGCAATATATTCCTTAAAGACAATAGAAAAAAAATTCATATTAAATTGTCTCTATTTGGAGGTACTTTAATATCTGAGGAGATTTGCTTCCAGCTAAGGAAACATTTGTTACAGAACTAAAAATGTTTGATATGCTGCTGTATCAAATAAAGTTTGTTAGTGCACAGTGGCACAGCACTGATAATTGAAGAACTCACAGGATTTTTGGCAGTAAAAGATCCCTAGTGAGTGCTAAGCTCAGTGGGGAAATGTGATGTATAAATCTGCAGTGAGAGCAGAGGAACAGGAGGGGAGCAGCTCTGCACTCAACCCTGGGAACCCCAAACCACCAGCAAAGGACGTTAAAGAGAAATAAAAGGGAAGAGATGATATCTTGGGGCATAAAAGCTGTTTCCAAAGAATTTTCTTGTTAAATATAATGTTGGACAAGAGCCCACGGAAATTCTCAACTCACTGGAGACTCCTGCTGTCTCTTGGCATGATCTGGTCTAGTGGAGGAATCAGCCTCTAGCCCTGCCTTGTCCTGGAATATCTAATTCCATGAGGAAAACTGGTCACTGGAGATATTGAGAGAGATAAGGAAAGTTCAGGCAAGACAACCATGGCCAAAGCTGATGGATAAATTGGTTTTGTGTGGTGGGATGAGGAGCATCACCTTGTGAAGGACTGATGGCCACGATGAGGGTTTGTTACACCCTGAATTAGCCAGCCCTGGGTGATTCCAGGAGGAATGATGCAGGTGAGCCTGGAAAGAGCTGGAGAGGGAACAGCAAAGCCACCAGAGGAATGTGACAACAAACTCCAGAGAGCAAAGGCAGTGCCACGGAGGGGGAGGCTGCTCGGGCACCTGTTGTGACAGCTGTGACTAAGCATACAATGATCAGATCAGGGTGAATAATGAGACAATCTGCTCATTTAAGAGTGGATATACAAACCCAGCAGGGACATGAAACTGTTTTGCTTTGTTTTACTGATAATGTGTTATTGGAGTCATGTCTCTGGCTGTGTCCTAGAGTGGGTTCAAAACAATTACTTACATAACACAGGATATATTTAAGTCAGGGAAAAGCAGGGAGGGAGAAATGTGTGTATCTCAATTTCTGGTTAAGAAGGGAAATGAAATTATGTTTTTCAGTATAGATTTATTGATTCCCGTTTTTCCAGCACAGGGATCTCTGTCTCAAGGGCTTGATCCCCCTTGCAAAACTTGAACTGGAAAGTAATCAAAGAACAAGCCCTGTACCCACTCCTTCCCAGCTGCTGCTTCCTACCCTAATAAACATTAATTATTTTAATTGCAAACTTCTTTAAAATAACTCAATCAATGCATCCTCCTAAAGTTGGAGCCCACCTCTGGATGCCTCCAGCCTGGTCCGTGGTGGCCAGGCAATATTTGGTGCAGCCCTGAAGTGCTTTTCTCTTGTAGTGCTCTGCTTTAGGAGTGGTCACGTGTCTTCTAGATCAACTTTGGGATTGATTTTGAGGTGGCAAATGTGCTACTTTCATAAAATTTCACCCATAAGCAAAAGAAAATTGTGTTTGCTGCTCACAGAGCAGAGTAATGTGCAGGACAACAGGGAAAGCAAAAGGAAAAATTAAACTCTCAAAGCCAAGGAATTGCAGAGTCTAGGGCAACTGCCCTTGCTCCAAACCTGACTCACAAGTAATGGCATTCCATGAATGAGTGACCACCCCTGCTTTAATTTCAAATGAAAACCATATTGAGAGACTCGGAATACAAAGACAAGATTTGTGGAATGTAAATACCTGGTGGGTGCAGCCAACCAGCACAAAATATCTTTGGAGGGAGCTGGAGCTCAGTCCCTGCTGGTGTTCCCTGTGCCTACAGATCATCGTGTACAGGGAGTAATTACAGCAGGGTTTGTCAACTAATTTGGTGGAGGGATGAATTCTTTATCTATTAATCAATGTAGGGAAGCATGAAGCACCTATAAACCATTCATCTCACTTTAGCTTCTTGTTTACCTTTAATTAGAGTTGTTCTGATTTGATTGGGAAAAATGGAAGTACCTTGGAATAGAGAGGTGTCAGCTGGAACATCTTGGACAGCACTTCCTGCTGTGGGATCCTCAGGGAAATGGGTCGAACTAGTTTGGATTTTTATTTCCAAAAGGGGCACCCATAAATTGCTCACAGGATAAGACCCCTAAATCAGAGGTAAATAAAAGGATGGTTACAGTGCCAAGCACCTCACCAATGAAAAGGAAGTTTGTAGCAGCGTGAATTAAATATTTTTTAATTTACACCTGCTGTGAGCCACCTCTCTTTTCTCACTTTTCCCGTTCCTTTATTGTTATATTTAGGTACAAGGAGGATATATATTAGGAAAATTTAATTTCTTCACCTGTTTCTTTATCTACAGTTGAAACAGAGTGAGACCAATGTTTATTATTATTATTATTAATATTATTAATACTATTATTATTGTATTTTATATATTTGTCTTTTAAAATTGTTTACCTTTTATTCCCAGAATTTCCATGAGGATTATAGGCAAGGCTGTAACACCTATACACAGTTATGGGATGTTTTATAACTGTTGTGTTGTACGTGATGCAGATAAATGCAACCCCAAGAAAAGGGAAGTCCCAGTGGGTCACTCGCATTTCATTTCATTTTAGCTTGACTTTAAATCAGTGATATTTATTTATTTTTTTTTTAATAAGAGAATTCTTTAAAATGCTTTTATAAAATGAAAAGTCCTGGTAAAGCCTTGGAGTCCTACATGCAAGCGTGGAAATCTGCAGCTTCACTAAAAACCGTGCAGCAAATGTGCCATTCCTTGGTGCACGCTTATTATGGGTAAATATTGTTCTCTGGGTAGTGCCTAGAAATTGTAATTAATTTCAAATACGCCCTCTTTTTGTCCACGTATGCAGATTTCAAATCTGTGCCGCCGCCGGTTTTGACACCATGCAATGAAGCATCCGAGCTCTCAGATGTCTGGCTCTTCCGAGTTGTGAAATGAGAAAACAAACAAACCCAACCATTCCAGCCCTGTCAATCTACTTCTCAGTGGACAGATGCCCTGGTGCCAGAAAATCTTCATCCCGTGATCCCACACCTCTTGGCAGTGCCAAAAAAAAAAAAAAAAAAAAAAAAAAAAAAAGCCAGAGATCTACTGGACGCAAAAGAATGACGGTTCCTCACCTCAAAAAAAAAAAAAAAATGGTGTTTGTGGCCACACTGAAGCTCCTGGGTGAGGCTGTGTGGGGAAATGTGTGCAGCCTCTTGTTCTTGCATTCCTGCTCTCCCAGATAATGCATCTGATCTGTTCCTGGAGCAAGGTGCCTCTGGACAGTGATGGGATTAACTGGTGAGGGTCCAGGTTTGTGCGTGGAAGTCTCTGGAATGAGCCAGGTACGTCGGTAGAGTTTGTGGATCACACTGTTAATTAATTAAATGGCATCGTTAATTATGGGTTTAAATCTTTTATTGGGCATTTATCCAGTAGGAATTGGCTAAACTTTCTAAGGAAAATGGAGAGTTTGGGTTTTAACACAGACAGGTCTCTGAGCTCTCTGTGGCCGTGTCCCCTTGAAGGCCATCCTTGGAGCTCCCAGGTCAGGTGTCCTGTTGGGCACAAAAATCCCGTCGGGATTTTTTGGAGGGGGACGAGGTTTCAGTCTGGTCTGTCCAAGCAGTCCAGGGGACATCTTGGTGGCCTCAAGTTCCAATAAAGCCCAGCCTGGTGCTGCCAAACCCCCCAAGATGCACAAAACCACCCTGGAGGTCTTGCAAGATGGGTTTAAAACCCTGCAGATCCTACTGAATTTATTGTAGAGCAAACTGGCACTGGCTGAGCCAATGACCTGGTTTGGCCCAGAAGACGTTTTCTTTTTGGCTAACGATTTGTTTTTAGTGTCACACGTGGCATCCCAAGAAGCTGCAGCATTCAGGCCTCTTTAATGAATTCCTATCCCTTGCATATTAGTGGGAATATTTCCACTGTAGCAAACACCATAAACAGTTTCCACACTGGGGTGTGTTATACTGCCACCAGAATTGGTTCTTCTGATGGTTCATTTCTTTTATGCTGAGAATTCAGGACCAATTCAGCTCAGTTTTATGCATCATTAGAGATTTACAATTACTTTGCTATAGTTTCTTTCTGGAAGCCTATCTCTCATGGTTAATGCTATGGGAGTCCTGTTGTGTAGAGGCTGCTCTGAGCCACCTTATAGCAATAAAGCATTTGAGAAGGATTTGGAATTATGAGTGGCTAAATTCTCCATGCAGCGCCTGTAATGCTGTTATCCCTTGCTGAGCTTGGGTTGAAACCCTTTTTTTTTCTTTCCCCCAAATTAGAAAAAAAAAAAAGTGCTGTTTCTTTGAGAGGTTTCGAATCATTTACATGCAATTTTTTTTTGAATTGCTGCAGTCAGAAATGAGGAATTGTGCAAATTTCCATTTGGATTTCATGATCCTTAAAATAGGTTTAGGTTGTATTAGTATATAATGAAATAAGGCCTCCTCATTTTTTTTTAAATCTCACTTTTAAAAAGTCTAATCATTATTTGGGACTTTATTTTGGTTTTTGTATTTATGTGTGTTGATAAAGCCAGTAAATTTCACAAGCTTTGCCCTGGCACAATAAGCAGTGGATCTACACGTGTTATAATCCACATAACTCACAATTTACATAAATACAGTATTGCACTGAAACAAACATGATACGCAGTGAATAATATGGGCCTGATCTAAAGGCCATTAAAATCAATGAAAAGATTTCAAATTAACTTTTATAGCCTTTAGATCAGGCTCTAAATGGGCAAATTACAGTTATGGAGTTTCCCATTTACATACCTGTGTGCTGCATTTAATGTATTTTATGGAATTGAAATTACTTGGTCCTCTTTTTCATGCTTTTTTAGGCTAAGAATTTGCCAAGGGCATCAACAGCAGTTTTCCCAGGCTCCAGCACAAGGATTATGTAGTCAATCCACAAATGACTCAAATCTTTGAAGAAAAGGACATGGTTATCAGAGAGGCTTTGACGACAGCAAGGACGGGAGTGCTATCTGCCTTTTTCCATCAGAGATCCCCATTCCCTCTCATTAACATACTCAGGACATCAGCACAGCCATCGGGCCCGAGGGAATTGCTTCCAACTTTTAAGGGGATATGCACAAGACCTCGCCCCTGCCGTTGTTCCAGACAGATCAAACCAGATTTGTCTGGTGTAAGGTGAAAAGAAAGGCTGGGGCACAGCAGCATTAGGGGAGGGATTCAAAGGTTGCAGGGAATTTTCAAATCCATTGTTACATCTTGGTAATCTTTCTTCCTTTACAGGGTTCCTCAGTCCCACTGAGGATGTGATATGAAAGCTGCTGCTGTTGTAAGTGGGAAAGGAGATGCCTCTACCTGCTCTCTCCCAGTGCCCTGTAATGAAAAATGCTTTTGGAGCAACACTGGAAATAAGCCATCAAAATATCTGATTAAACCTCTTAGGAAACTCTCACTAATCACCTTCTCTGCTCTTGATGGAGTGTATTTATGCATTATAAATATACTTACTATGTGTGTGTGCTCCATAAATCACACCCAGCACTTGTATATGATGTATAAGCACATTCTATAGAACACACACAAATACCGATGCCAGGCTCCCACAGAGTTCATCACTGGAAAATGTTTGAAGGATCTGATCCTTAATATTTAATGAGCAAGATGCTATTCCCTTCCTCAGCTTTTATCTCTGGTTTGGCATAGTCATTAAATTTGTTGTTTCCTTGCAAGATTATATAATTTATGACCTGATTTTAGACTTTTGTGTAACCACGTTGGAACACTCGTGGCGTATCCTGATTTTTTCACACGGAGAGTTCCAGCATTTGACACCAGCCCCAACACGGCTTTTGTGAGCTCCCCATCAGCAAGGAGTTACAGGCATGAAAGGAAAACAGCCCAGAAATGTTCAGGCAGCATTAGAAGATTAGTTTAGAGGGGGTTTTGCCCTGAAAAAAAAAATTATTTAGCAGCATTTCCAAAGCCGTCTGCGGTGCTGGCAGGATTCCTCAGGTAAGACAGGCAGCACCCAGACACTCCTGTCACTGAAAATATTTTCATGCAGCTGCTTCTGACTTTCAGACTGGTCTGGGACAGCAGCCTGCAGTGCAGGGAGGGGTGTCTGGAGGTGGGGAAGGATGAAACTCAGCGCTTTAAAGCAACTGCCAGGCCATCACCCTCTGAAATTTCCTCCCAGCACTAGCCTGGTTGCTGGGCTGATTTTTTGCTGCACAAGGTGTTGCTGGATAACTCCAAAATGAATTGTTCAGAAGCTGCAGGCTTTTTTTTTTTTTTTTTTTTTTTTTTTTTTTTTTTTTTTTAAAATGTTTTCCGTGCATCCAGAGTAATTCAGGGATGCTATAAATAGTGCCATGAGTTTCAGGTATTCTGTCAATTTAAACCATATTGTTGGGACCAGGCTTTCATCAAGTTTAATGTATTGGCTGTTGCATTAATGCACTTTGAGAACATTTTAGGCTGGTGTTCCATTGGGAAGTTGCTTGTGGCCGAGGAAGGATTTGATGCTTCCTTTGGGCTGCAGTGCTGTTTGGAGGAGTTTTCCTCTTTTCCCACCTTATCCTGAATATCCAACATGGATGGCAGGGTTGGGGTGCTGCACCCTCAGATCAGCAGCAGGAACACAAGGGACATCCCTCTAACACAACAACTTCATGTACAGGGTGAGGGGGGTGCCTACATGAAAGGAAAAACATCCTCATGAAAAGGGGATATTAATTCCTAAATTAAATAAAATTAGAGAGTTTGTCTCCTTGGCTTTAATGGAGCAGTTCCAGGAAAGCAGCAGAGAACAAAGTGTTTTCAGTTTCACATAATTCAAGAGTAAAATCATACTTCCAATTACCATTCCAGGCACTTCTGGCCTTGGGAAACCTATGCTAATATTTATTATTATATGATTGACCTCTGATTTCTTCATCATTTACATTAGCAACCCTGATATTCTTAGTAACATCCTTTAAATCACAGAAGCAGGTGTCAACAGTGCATGATGAAGTCACATCCTGCAGATTTTTTATTTACTGAGTCCACTTTTTTCTGGTTAAATAACATTGTGAGATGCAGAATCTCATCTCCTCGGGGCCTCTAGGGGTGTATATAATCATGGAATGCATTTTCTATAATCTCACAAAATGAGTCAATTCTATCAGAGGTACAAACAGTTTAACAAAGTCAGTATTTAACTCCCATCACTGCCTGACATCATCTTCCACACAGCACAAGAAAATATTTACTTGGCTCTTTGACATGAATTGCCACAAAACCTTTGGCACAAAAATTGAAAAGTGAGAATTAAAATGGAATAATTTGACTTAATGAATTTAGCCTCTTTTCTGTGTGCTGGATTTAGATGTCAGATGATTTCTTATAATGTTTGGGATGGACATAGACACCTCCAATCCCTGTTCTTCAGTGAGGTTCCTACACACGGATCACAGAGTTGCCCAGAATATCCAAAGCAGAAAGCTGATCCTCTTCTCCATCAACTAAATATTTTCTTTGCATAAGTGAGCATTTCCCTGGATGAATTAAGTCACTGCATTAATTTCCCAGGTGCAGGTGAGGTGCCAAGGGCAGCCTGGGGCTTTTCACTGCCTTTGGCAGAGTTGATAAAATCGTATTTATCCACAAAGAGACAGAATCTTTTTTCAGATTGTTCTGGGGTTGAGTCGAAAAGTTAAAATTCTCTGTCTCCCATATCCACTGCTCATCCTCCTGCTACTGTTCACTTCCAGAGAGCACAGCCAGGGGCTTTTCAGCATCTCCTCGGGAAATGTTCCCCATCTGTGGAGCTGGGGAAAGTGGCACCCACCCGGAGAGGGCTGTCCTTGATCATCCTTGTCTCTCATACTTTTTTTTTTTTTTTTTTTTTTTTTTTTTAACTGAAATTAGATTCTTCTGAACTTACATTGCCTTCAAGGGTTTACCTGGCTCAGCAGGTGACAGGATTTGGGATGTTTCAGATAGATTTTGCATCATTTGGGACAAGTTGTTAAGGTTTGTCAGCCTTATCCAGTTGTCAGGCAAGGCGGGGTCATGTAGCCCTAAAAACACCCTCTGATTTCTGGATGTCAGTGAGGTGAAAGGGTCAGAGCAATCCCAGATCCTGTTCCTGAAGGTTGTCAGTGTGTAACAACCATCAGCGGCTTTCTGTAATGACACAGGTTACAGCCACGGCACCAAACACCTGCAGGGAAGCTCCTCAGGCGAAATTCCCCTCGGCTCCAATCAGGTTTTTTCCGGAGCAGGGACCGCTGGCTGCGCTCAGGGCGATCCGCCTGCTCCTGGCTGAAGAGGCACTTCTAATCGACTGCTAAGAGACTTATTAGCAATGTAAAAAGGAATTGGAAGCAAGGAAGGTATTCTTCCCGGCAGAAATGTGCTTTGTAAAAATTAGTTTTGCTGACAGGGGTAATTGGGTTAAACTCCTCGTGACTGTGGGTGCTATTTGTTGCCCCTTATCTTACCCAAGCAAAGGGCAAACGAGCACTTTGAACTTTGTGAATAATTGTTTCCGAAGTGTTGGATGGATTTTTTCTTTTTCTCTCTACAAACTCTTTAGAAAAAAGCTGGTTTTTAATCCTTTCTCTGCCAATGCTTTTACAGCCTTTTCCCACTCCAGATTTATTTCCTTTCCCCTCTTTAGATTTTAATATTTCTTAGATATTATAAAAATCTCTTTTAAGGGGGAGCGCAGAGCTTTAGCTCAGACCGGGAAAATCATTCCTAGAGCTTTAAGAAACTGGAGAGACAGAAAAAAAATATCAAATATAACTACTTTATTGTGTACTGTGGCAGATGTTGAGCTGTGGTGTGACATGTGTCCAGAGCCTGCCCAGTGTCCAGTGCAGGCTCCTGGACTTCAGTCTGGCTTTTTCTCACTCCAGATTCCTGGGGAGTGAAGGGTTTGGACCTTTCATTCCTTCTGGGCTGAACCAGAGCCAGGATTTTCTCCTCCCTCCTCAACCCCACCCTGCCATTGCTCTCTCCCTTCTGTGCTGAGAGGCAAGCTTTTTCTTGCAAACACAACTTTTTCTCAGTTTTATTTCACTTTTGCATCCATGTTAACAAGTATTAATGCAGAAACAGGACAGAAATTGTCCCAGAGTGTGCACAGAGTGTGCAGTGCCAGAGCCAGCAGGAAACCCTTAAACCTGCATATACCCAAGCCAACCCAGGGATGTGGGGAAAACTGAAATGCTGGAAAAGCAAGACATTATTTTTTCCACCATCCTGGAAAGTTGTATGAGAATTCTTTTAGTTATCTGCTATTTATTTCTTTACTTACTTTGGCAAAAGACACAAATAATGAGAAATACCTCACTGGAGCCAGGGCTGTCCAGCATGGGGGAAGCAATCCCTGAGGAGCCCAGCTGGGACATTTCCTTCTTGTCTTCAAGTAGTGAGTCAGGTCCTCCTTGATGTTACAAGGCTCCCATGAAGGCTGATCTCCCCTCCTCCTCCTTCAAAGCCAGGAGTTTCAGGTCTTGGATGCCACCCACAGATCTCCAGGTGCTGGGATGATGGTCTGTTCCCTGCCCCTGCTGAAGCAGGAAGGAATCTAAAATTTAGAATCATGGAATCATTAAGGTTGGGGAAAAACTTTAAG